>NW_022046561.1:0-25975 GCF_001654015.2 Drosophila navojoa
ATCTATGTATCTATGTATCTATGTATCTATGTACCTATGTATCTATGTATCTATGCATCTATATATCTATGTATCTATGTATCTATGCATCTATGTATCTATGTATCTATGCAACTATGTATCTATATAGATACATGGATACATGGATATCTATGTATCTATGTATCTTCAGGTAGGTATCTTTACTTATTGATTCTTCTCTCATCATTTTGCTACAGCAGACATCGATATTCATATATACAATATATTTTTTGTTTACATCTGCACCAACTCAAAGCAAGTTTTTTCAGAACCTTAAATAGAATACAGAAGAAGAATAGAAGAACCTTAAATAGTCTTAAATAGTAGTTGATTCGCATTGACTTAATCAATCCAAAGCTTAGTTTTTGCCGTGAACTGTCCAAAGGCAATAATCCATTTACACTTTCAATGGAATAATAAATAATATAAACAAAAAAAAAACCGCTCTAATAAATCATAAAGAAGAAAATGAAAGAGAACTTTAGTTGAAAAGTAAAAAGTTTGTTGACTCGTGCATTGCGTGCAGTGCATAGTTAAAGGCCGTACTTGCCTTAATGGCCACACACTCACACACACACACGCACATACAACCATGTGATACGGCTAAAGGCAGCCAATGACGACAGCAAGCATAGCTATAAGGTTAAGGATAAGGACAATAATAAGTGACTAAGTGAGTGAACAGGGCACCAGATAACGATAACGTAAATAATGACCAAGGAGTCAAAAAAACAAAGTGAGAAAAAACAGTTGAAAGCGATGTGGTGGGAGCGGGGGGAAAACGTGCTCGATATGTTATAACCGCACGACGCTCTCACAGTGGTTCGAAAGACATTGCACAACACACACACACACACACACACACACACACACACACACACACACATACAGAGACGGTGCGAAAGAAGAGGCGAAAAAATTGAATTGAACATTTCCGGGCCGACGCTGCCGGCAGCCATGCGGGCAAGGACAATGCGACTGTGGCGGACAGGAGTCTGGACAGCTCACAGAACATACATAGCTCCATTGGCATGTCCATGACTGACCCATTCAATTAAGCATGAAAAAAAATGAGCTGAGCGCGTCGTGCGTGGGCACCACGTGGAATGGCCAGCCTACGTGCCATGGATCCGGGACTCACTGCCATCCTGTTTCGTTGTTCGCAAAAAAAATACAAATAAAGGGACATCATATGCGAAAACGAATAACAGCACTTAAGGAGCCAGCGACGGACGCTGCCCGCAACAAAACACGCATCACTTGTCACACATACTTAGCAACAGAGACCGGCCGGAGCTGGGGGATGGGGACGGGGATGGGGATGGGGCAGGAGCCGGGGGCTGGCTATACCAATAACGCGCTCAAAAGGACTCACTTATTGTCATGTCCTGGTGTTGTTATTGAGGTGTAATACAATTTTTTCCATGATACCCATAACAATGGCAAAAAAAAGAACGTAAACGAAAACGAAATAGAAATAGAAATAAAATGAAAACGCCATGCCGACGCAATCAGAAAGGATAACGAGCCGTCGTCGTCGTCGTCGTCGTCGTCCTGGTCACATATGGCGGCATTAGTTTTAGCAACAATACCAAACTGTACAACTGGAGAGGGTGGCTACCGCACCGCCCCGCCACGGCCCGTCCCGGCGTACGTCGTCCGGGCATTGCATAAACTTGCAATTGAGCCAATTTGTAAAGTGCGGCAAGCCCATTAACGAGCCGGACTCGGCACACAGCACAACAGTGCGCGTTACAGGACAATGCCCACAATTCTGCTGCCAATCGAACGTCAGCACCTGCGTCATAAGGCGGCGACGGCGACCCAAATGGCAACCAAAGTTTTAGGGCTGTGTGACAGACCGGTTGGGGCATTCGTAAAACTTTTCGGTGCATAGCCCTTTTTATTTTGTATTCTCGTATTTTCTTTAGGGAGGGAGGGGTGAGGGGACGGCTCTAGAGAGGTTTACTACTTTGCATTACAAGCGCCCGCAGTTAAAATTAAAATAAAGTTCTTTCTGCTGGCTGGGCAGGAGCTGGAAGTTGGCTTCCTTTTTGTTTTATTCTGCTTCTGAATCTCTTTGCTGTTGTCGTTGTTGTTGTTGCTGTTGTGCTTAACTAGAAATAAATCTAAAACTCGCACATTTCTCAAAAGCCTCAGCTCCATTCGCTGATGGATACAAAGCGCGCAGGATACACCAGAATGGCAGGATGCCAGCCGGCCACACTTGGGCAACGCAATCTTATTTTGCATTTACATGCCCACATGCATTATGCATATATATTTGTCTCATGTGTGTGTGTGTGTGTGTGTGTGTGTATGGTTGATCCCATGGCTCATAGAATACTCTAACTGAATACCTTAGAGTAAAGCATTTAGCGACGTTCTAAGAAAACTTAAAAATTGTACTTTTTATATATTTGATAGTTGTGATTCTATTTTCCATAAATCTGAAGCATAAACAAATAATTTAGAAATAAAAGAAATATATATTAATCCATATATATATTTATATATATATACAAATTATCGAGATTCGACTGTATTAATTTTTTTTTATTTAAAAAAAACTTTGCTTTAATAATTTTGTTTTGGTCTCATTTAGTTTTTAGGCATTATTAAATATTGGAAAAATATTTAAAAAATAAATGAATTAAATTTGTATTCCTTAAAACATCACATTAACAGCCCGCGCTTAAATTTGTTCGATTTTCCCCATAGTTTAGATTTTATTAAACAACAAACTTTTTTTGAGGTGCTGGTGGAAAAAAGCTGTTAACCACTGTATAAATACTTTCTATGTAAATCGAAAAAAAAAAAATACTAATAATCGAATTATCGGCAATCGACTCTGCTATACTATATAATTGATGTATGAAGATATATAATATATTAAATACTATACTTTACTATACTATAATTGATATATCTTGATATATCATATATTGAATATCAATTTCATTTGTTGCATTTATTCTATACAGCGATTCAGCGAAAAACTCGTCACTGTTTCGTATAGCTGCAATGAAATATTTCATTTCATATATCACTGTAGCGTATTTGCAGTTCGATTCAGAGAAACAAAAACAGGGAGCAGCACTTTCGTATATCTTGCATGATTTTTTAGTGTTCGCCTCTGTTCGCTGCGCTCGTCCTTTTCCCTTCAATAGTTCTGTCTCGCTCTCGCTTCCTTTTTTTTCGCTTTTTTTGTGAAAGACTTTGAAACAAGACAACAACAACAAGAAGAAGAGCAACAACAAAAAGGCGAGCATAAAGTATGCAAAAAGTAAAACAAAAAGCTTTGGACACAAAGGATGCTACAATAATATCCTTAAGCTACAAATGCAACATGAATTTGTCTTTGCTCCGGCCCGACCCGACCCGACCCGAGAGACACACGCTCTTTCGCTCCGGCTGTCCAGTCCCGCCCACAACGAACGCCCACTTAGCCCGCACTCAACTTAACTTTGTTTTTGCTCTGTCTTCGAGTTGCCTTGGCAAAAAGCAAAAAAACATAAAAACAAAACAACAACAAGCAACAATAAAACAAAACAAAAAACAAGACAACAAAAATTAAAAATAAAAAAAAAATAAAAGGATACTCGAACTTTACAAATGCATACACATTAGAGAGCCAGTCCAACTGTGTGTGTGTGTGTGTGTGTGTGTGTGTGTGAGTGTGTGTGTGTAGTAATCTTATGCGTATCATGTGAACTCCGCATATGCCTTGCTGCTGCTGTCCTACAGCTAGTCCTTTAATCCTTTTTGCTGCCTTTGCTTCGACACTTATTTTAATTTATTTCATTTCATATATGTATGTATGCTACAAATGTCCTTTGTGTTCGCTATCTCTCTCGCTCTCGCTCTCTTTAAATGACTGCTTCTGCTCTGTGTGTAATTAAATAAAAACGCATTTCGAGCGACTTTAAGCACGCATACTATATACTACATATATGGTATATAGATCTCTCTCTCTCTCTCTCTCTCTCTCTCTCTCTCTCTCTCTCTCTCTCTCTCTCTGTCTGTCTGTCTCTCATCCTTTTTACTCACGCTTCCTGCAAATATTTTGCAAGCTTTTATTTTAATTGCACATTGAAATTAATGCCAAAGCTTTCAGCTAAAGAAAAAGAGAATTTCCAGTAAACAAAGAACACGTAAACCTCTCCCCCACCCAAAGTTCACATGTCTTGACACGTATTCGAACTAACTTTTAATATGTATACACACATACATGCATGCATGCACACATATGCTGATTAATCTATGTAGATTACAACACTGAAATAGAAAATTTCTTTGAGAAAGTTCTTATCAAGAGTTATGCTAAATACCATCAGGAAATCAGGAAGTCTAAAAATGCCCACATGCCCCACATTAACCTTCAAGATGTTGCCCTTTCTATCTGCTTTAACTGTTATGTCCTTATTATTGCACCCTTTTCTCTGTAATTCCCCAGCATCCATGTCTATACATCATCTGTATAGTATATATAGTATCAGACCTCGAATCGAAAATAATATCGTTAGCAATTACCAAAAAAATTAACAGGGATTTATTCATTATTCATTCAAACATCATTAATATTTTGGTAAACTGAGATTCATTTCAATTCTTCCGCATCTGGTGGCGTTTATTAAGAATCGTCCTATAAAATGCAAAAATAACAGAAAAAAAAAATATAAAAGCCTCAAAATTGGCCTTTTCAAAAGAATTTAGTTGATTGAAAGTCCCTCGCGCACCCCATAAAATGAAAGCGAGACCACCGAACTGAAATCGAGCCTACTTATGGAGAGTTACCCGAACAAGAACATCTTAGAACATCTGAACATCATTGAATGTGTAGTCGTCCATCAAGCCGGCCATTTCAGGTGTGACGGTGCCGAACTGTATACGATCCGGATTGACCATTGGGCGGACATTGTCACAGGATGATGAATCAGCCTTGTGGGGCAGTTGCTCCGCATACACGTTCTGATTGTTGTCCATTGGTGGCATCTCATTGTAGATCTGCGGTTGAGGCTCTTGGATCGGTTCTTCGTTCATTTTTTGGTCATCCTTGGCTTTGTGTTGATTGCGTCCCAACAGATCCCAATATGAGACATTGGGTTGATATACGGACTGATACTTGGGTGGCTCCACCACCTTGGGTACGTTGGGAGCTACCTTAGAGGCCAGCCGCACATAGTAACCGTCGCCGGTTGCGCCATTGATCACGCGCAGCTGGGACTGACGATTTGACAAATGGGTATCGTGATTCCCTATAGAAATTGATATATTTATAGAGAGAGAACGAGAGAGAGAGAGAGAGGGAGAGATTGAGTTCTGTTTGCAAGCTTACCGATGAAATGCAAATACTCGCGCAGCTCGCGATCTGGCATCTCCATGGGTATTGGCGTCTTATAGCCTGGATCTAGCTTATACGATATCTGCTCGCCCAGCAGATGGCGCGAGCGCCTGGACAACGACCGTTTGCCGATGGCGATGTGCTCAAAACCAGGTGGAGCTGGCGCTGCAAGTGAACGATAAGCAGTTGAGTCCGAGTGGGGAGATTTGTCAGCTGCTCAGATACTTACGGCAGGGACTACTCGGATCTAGATAGCGATGATTGAAATCCAGCGGCTCCCACACCTGACGTGACTCGCACACCGGCTGCCATTCGGCCAGCTCGTAGCCAGCTTGCGGGTATACCACCTGACAACGGATACGATATGGTGGCGCGAGCAAAGCCTCATCATCAAGCATTGGATCGGGTAGCTTATAGGCGTTAGGCGGCATTGGGAGTGGCTCCTCGGGTATGGCCGGCATTGAGGGCCTGTAATGGTTCTGGTAGGCATCCCAGTAGCCGTTTACTTGCGATTGCTGGGCCATTTGCTGTTCAAAGGTCATGGGTGTATAGTAATTGGGTATCATGTGATTCTCCAGATGGCCACCGTAGCCATTGACCATGTAGTTCATCATGTGCCTGCTGCCGCCTGGCTGGTAATTGATCGGCGTCGGGCAGAATGGATGCACTGGCCCCGGGCCATACAGATAATTCGGACGCCCGCGAAATTCGTGATGATGACGTCGTGGCCGAAAGCCTCCGCTCGACGAGTGGTTGTGGCTGTGGTGGCGATGGTCGGCATGCGAAGCCGGCTGCCGCGGATACAGATTGTGAAACGCACGTCGAAACTCTTGGGTGGCCGTAAGAGTGCTCGTGCTCGTGTTTGTGCTCGTGTTTGTGTTCGTTTTCGTGCTAGTATTTGTGCTCTTGTCGGGACCTGACACGCAATTGGGCTGGCAATAGGCAGTTCTTACTGCTGGCTCTGCTGGTCCTGTTGCACCAGCTGGCTCGGCTGAGCCGGCTGGCCCGACGGGCCCTGTAGAACCTTCTGATTTGGTTGGCTCCACTGGCGCTACTGGACCTGTTGGTCCTGTCAATACAGCCGCTCCGGACGGTGCCACTGGTCCTGTCGGCTTTGCCGATCCTGCCACTTCTGACGGTGCTGACGGTCCTGACGGCTTCGCCGGTCCTGACGACTTAGCCGGTCCTGAAGGCTTCGCCGGTCCTGACGGCTTTGCCGGTCCTGACGGCTTTGCCGGTCCTGACGACTTTGCCGGTCCTGACGGCTTTGCCGGTCCTGACGGCTTCGCCGGTCCTGACGGCTTCGCCAGTCCTGATGGTTTGACCGATGGTACCGCTTTTGCTGGTCCTGACTGTCCTGAAGGCCCTGCCGGTCCTGATTTTCTTGCCGGTCCTAACGATCTAGCCGCTCCTGCCGTCCCCACTGCTTTTGCTGGGCCGTCTGGTCTGAGAGGCCCAGTTGAATTTACAAGACCTTTTGGTTCTCCTGGTCCTTTAGATCCTTTTGCTCCGGCTGGCTGCTTAGGATTGGACAAAGCTTTTCCTGCTAACAGGGCTGCTGCTGCGGCTTTCTGCGACATTTTTGGAGCCAATAGTCGGGGATTCGGTGCCGCGGCAGTGGGACGCCTGTTAAATCGTTCGTTTGCAGCTGGAGCCATGGATGATGCTGGAGTGTGTGCAGCTGAAGGTTTCGGCGCGGGTCTGGAAGATCTTATAGAAATTGATGATAGTGTAGGCGCCATAGTTGATTTAGCCAATGCCATTGCCTTGCCCTTGCGTTTTGAGTTCGGCTGTCGCATTAGCATCATTGGAGGCGGTAACGGTGGCCCTAAAGCGCAGGGCAACCGCAGCGGCTCACTGATAGAGCCAGTGGCCACCACTGATGCCCATGTTGGAGCGCATCTTGATTTCATCGTGCTTACGTTTACCTATCAACAAATGCAGCTGCTGCTGTGTCCACAAACACTCAGATCCCCTTCGATGAGTACGGCGATGTTGCCCTCTGACGGCTCTTCCAGAGCCAACCACGAGTCCTTGTCAAGTGCTATGGCCCTGCGCTGTGTTTCAGGTCAATAGCACGAAATTGTGACAAACTTTGTTCAAAATGTAATATATTGGAATTTCGAGACAATTGACGTGTATTTTCACACAAATCAGATATATACATCAAAACGGAAATTACCTAGCCTACTTTGTTCACAGGTTAATTTAAACTAACAGAAGACGTGCTTTTTTGTGTAACATGATAACCAATAAATTAATCGAAAATCGAATCGAGCCGTTAACATACTTAACATTTTCTAAAATCAGCTAAAAGTCGCCAAATCACAGGATCAGTATTTTTTAATATGGCATTTTCTATTTGGCTTTTTAAATTAATGAAAATAAGATTAGTATATTTCTAATATATTATTTTAGGCTCTTTAAATTAACGACTTTTAGTTGAATTTTAACTTTATATAGAAATTATTAACGAATTTAAGCCAAAAAAGACCAAAATGAGAACCAAAATAAATAAAACAAATATATATATATACATATATGTGTGTGTGTGTGTAATATATAGAAACTATTCAAAACTTCTCTAATTAAATATTTATTCATGTTCTGTTTAATTCGCAACGAGCAAAATATTTGAAATATTGAATATTTACTATGAACTTTAGTTGTTCGCGATGAATATGTATACAAGAACCAAATGAGCTTAAAAGCAACGCGTGCTGTAAACGACTAAACGACTAAACGCCACCTGGCGTAAATTGCGCGAATTGAGCCGTGTCACGTTCAATGCAAGAAAAAGCTGCGATAACAGCGAAGACGGCCTCACCATGGATGGGAGCTTATAAATAAATGAAACTTTTCTCTAAGCTTACTCTAATGCGCCATCCAGTGAACAAATGTGGATGGCATATTTTGATAAAATGTAGTTAAATTCAAATGCCACAGATCTTGCAGCCTTTCAAATAATAATAATATTAAAAATAAAATAAATAAATAAGGCAAATATTAATCATAGCGGAACTACACTGTGCAGCACAAGGCTTTTGTTGAATTTATCATTTACTAATGTACATTTATTTGGAATAGAGTACAAATTATTCTGCAACCAATTATTTTCAATATTACATCGTTAGTCTTTTTATAGCAAAACTTCTTTTAAGAGAGTATAAAATTATATTAGCATATTATTATTAGTCAATAGTGCATTTTTTATACCTATAAAAATATATGTGGGTGTATATAATACTGCTCAAGTGCGGACGCACACAAATCAAAGTCAAAATCAAAATCTGATAATAATAAATTGAATTGCCGTGTTCATAAAGATAAGCCCACCTATCAGCGCTTACTTCATTGACAAAGCAGAGCAGAGCAGAGCAGAGCAGATATCAAGAGGTGTGTGGTGTGTTGGTAAATGCCGCAATGCAGCACTGTTCAGCTGTTTACGACTCGCCGCAGCGGCGGAGCGTTATCCAACACCTTAAAACTATTGATATACAACGATATACGCGGACTGACACTGACACACACAGGCAAACAAACGCTCACTGTCATACCTATAAACAAGCGCACACTTTCTATACAAAAAGAAAAAGATACTCGGGGGAAATATTTGATGTAGACGACAGTTGTAACAGTTCTCAAACTACATATTCGAAAACAAGCACTCAATATTCAACATTTACTCTTACAAATTCATATTCATATACATTCAACAATAAAAGGCCCAGCGGACTGTGAGGGGCGCAAGATCGAAATTCCACGGAATACAATATTCATTATTTTACCAAGTGGACTATCTATACATCCATACATACGTATTTATGCATGTCTATACATATGTATGTACGTTGCGCATGCACATAAGGCAACAGCTGGTCGAGATATTTACTGTAAACATCAAATACAAACGCGAATCGCAATCCGCTTGCCGTCGCCCTCGCCCCCAGCTGAAGAGACTCCATTAGTTTAGTCAAGTATTTTTTTGGATTACCTTTGGTTTCTCTTCTCTTCGACATACCTTGACTCCCATATATGTGTGTGTGTGCATTGGAGCGCCGTAGCCCAATTGAGAGTCGCTGCCCACCTCGCACTGGAGCATGCTATTGGATTGAGGCGCCATCACTGTCATCACTATCATCATCACCATCATCGCCATCCCATTGAGCTTGGGCCCAGGTCCGGGGGATCCAGTGGAACGCTCGTCCCGTTGCTGCTGCTAAGCGAGCCTCACGATGTCCACAACCGTCTCGCAGGCTGAGAAGAGCCTGTTGCGCGGCCTGAACAGGCTGCGCTCCCAGGGCAAGCTCACAGACGTAACGCTCATCGTCGATGGGCATCGCTTCAAGGTGCGTGCCACAAATAATATTAGCTTAGACATGCATTGATCTCTACATATATCTCTGTGCAGGCTCATCGCGTCGTGCTGGCGGCCAGCAGCGATTACTTTTGCGCCATGTTCGCGGACTGTGCCATGGTTGAGTCGCGCAAGGAGGAGGTCACACTGTACGGCGTCTCGGCTCGGGCCATGAGCCGCATCATAGTCTATATATACACATCACTGCTGGAGCTGAACGTGGACAATGTGGAGGAGACGCTCGCCGCAGCCACCCATGTCCAGGTGAAGGAGGTCATCGATCGCTGCACCGTCTTCATGGAGCAAAAGATTAGCATGGACAATTGTCTGGCCATCGCCAGCATGGCTGAGATCTATGGCCAATTCGCGCTGGCAGAGCGCGCCTATCGCTACATCTGCGCCCACTTGAAGGAGTTTGCGACCACCAGCGATTTCAAGGAAATGAAACTGGAGCAGCTCCACTATATACTCTCCTGCAACTATCCGATCGACATACCCGAACTGGAGCTGGTGCGTCTGCTGTGCGGCTACGGATTCGAGCTGCAGCTGAAGGAGGAGGCATTGGTCGAACTGTTGCGCCTCATCAAATGGGAATTCATCAGCACTGAGGAAATGAAGACACTGCACTATCAGAACCACTCGCTGGTCGAGGAGTATCTGGCCAAGGTGCAGGAGACCAGCATCAGCCAGGAGGCCATCAACGCCTCGCTCGATCTATGCCTGAGACTAGGCCAGGGACCGACAAATATGCGCGGCATGGAGCTGAGCCTCCTCAAAATCGGCGGCTTCGAGTGGAAGGGCCTCACCAATGAGATTATGTGCTTCTCCACTAGCAAAATGAAGTGGTACGAGCTGACCGCCATACCGCACATTGATCAATGTGAGCAGCAATCAAGTCATCCCCAGCGGGATCAGCTCCGCCTCTTTCAACTGTCTCTCATTATCAATCACCCTACAGGTAATTTCGGCACAGCCGTGCTCAACAATGAGCTTTTCATAGTGGGCGGCGCCTATGACGTCTGCCTGAAGGAGTACATCCATCCGTTTGGCTTCCGCTACTGTCCGCTGCGCGACTCCTGGGTGACCATAGCCCCCATCCAGCTGGATCGCTGCCGTTTCTCGCTCAACGCCGTGGGCAAGCAGTATCTGTATGCAGTCGGCGGCAGCGTTGAGTACGAGGACAGCTCCGAGGACGCACTGCGTCGCATGTCCAATGTGGAGCGCTACGACGTCGTCAGCAACACATGGACCTATATGCCCAGCCTCCAGGAGAATCGCAGCCAGCATGCCGGCGTCGTGGTGGGCGACAAGCTCTACATATCTGGTAAGAGTCCGAGCTGTGACCCATCCCTCCGTATGCTAACTGCCTTCTTTGCTCTCTGCTCACAGGTGGCATACACCTGGCCACCATACTGGCCAGCACCTGGTGCTTCGATACAAAGACCGAAAGCTGGCAGGAGCTGGCCCCCATGCCCACGCCCTGCTGCGACCACGTCCTGGTGGCCATCGACAATCGCATCTACGCCTGCGGCGGCTGGCACGAGACCATGCGCGAGTCACGTGTCCTCGTGGAGCACATCTACGCATACGACATACCGACCAATTCATGGAGTGTGGAAACCAAAATACCCGCACCCAAATTCTACTCCGGCGTCACCACAATGCGTCGCACCATCATCTTTGTGGGTGGCCTGGACTCGACCGAGTCCATCGATCGCGCCAGTTCGGAGACAATGGCCTACGATGTGGACACCCGCAAGTGGTGGCACCACAAGGACTCGTGGGATACGCCAAACGATGTCTGGGAGTCCACATGCGTGACCATGTACGTGCCCAGCTGTGTCTCCTAGCGACGCCGTCTCACAGTGCGCCTCCATTGACGAATTTACGCGACAATTTATATAGCATAATCTGCCAGTGCATGTCCACGCACACGCACGCACACACCGAAATTTATACACATCTATATATATGTATATACATATATATATATATAATAGTGATTAGTGATATATACATACAACATATGTACATTTGCATATATATATACATGTATAGAAAAGCATATATATGTATATATAAAACGAGGGAGAGAGAGATAGATATAGAAGTCGAAAAAGAGAGAGAGAGAAAACCTTTTAAATCGCCGCTTGCGCTTATGAGCTGTACAGAGATGAAAAATGTGCCAACAAAGGCCACTAAAAAAAAAAATTGTTAATAGCAGGTCAACGTTCGAATATTTAACTATTAGAAAATTATTTAGAAAACGATTTATAAAAAATAAAATACACTTTGTGTAAAAACTAAAACCAACCTGAACTTATCTATCTATATACATATATATATCAATTGATTTGATTGTCTATTAATAAAACAATTAAATTGGTTTAGTTCATAAGAGCGCGACAGACATGTATATTTTTTTTTTCAATTTCCATAAATTATATACTTAAGGACAGTTAGAATTTGCCGCATATTCGCAGCTACCTTGACTATTGCTTACAGAGTAAAAACAAATTTCGTTGTGAGCTCGAGTTGAATGTACTTGATGATGGACATAAGTTAAATGAAGTACTTGCATACAGCTGAGGTGGGCAAATATGTTTATAATACCATATATATATATACATATGGTCGTCATACATGCACAGGACTGTCACAGTAAATACATACATACATATAGCTATATACAATTATATGCGCGCAGCAATAAAATCTTAGATTGCTAGAAACAAGAAACATGGCTAAAAGATACTTAGACATTTAGGCGTCTACAAGACATATATGAACATATATATAGACAGATCAGATCTAACAGAAAAGAGAACGTTAAAAGACTAAACTTAAGCACGATTACAATTACAGTTACGCGTTACGACTACAGCTTAAAATGTTTGCTTTAAATGTAAAACAAATACAGTTGGAAGTACAGTACAGCTATTGGTTAAGACGGATTCCCCAGCACTGAATCCACGCGAAAGCTATGTGTTGTGATGCGGCGCTATGAAGACCCAGCCATCGTTATCCACGGCATCGCCGGCGGCAATGCCACCGGGCAGCTCCTGGCTGATGCTGCTGCTGCTGCTGACGACTGGCGGGGGCTGACGCGGATGAGTGGGCGCGAGTCGGTTGCCAGGCAGCTTCTCCCACTGCTGCTGCAGATTGTTGTAGAGGCTCTGCAGGCTCTCCTGTGGACAGGGACGGAATTCGATTAGAGAAAGACAATGGCAATGCTTGGCTTCACTTGGCTTACCTTGTCTTTCATTTTGCGTAATATCTCCTGTTTCTGCTCCCGCTCGATGCGATCCATTTGCAGTATGAGCTTGTCCTTGAAGTCCTGCGCATAGTAGAGGCTCGTGTCGACGCGCAGATACTCCCTGGCCATGTGCCGATGATCCCTATAGATCGCCTGCGACTCGGCATTGTTCGGTATGGGCGGCTCTGGCTGCAGCTCGGGATCGAGAATCTCGGCCAACGACTGCTCCGTGCAGCCACAGCCAGCATCCCCATCCCCATCCCCATCCTCATCCGCATCCCCATCCACATCCGCATCCACATCAGCAACGGCAACGGCAACGGCATTCGCATCGACGCTGTCATTGGCTGCGTGGCTGAGCAGTCCATTGGATGAATAGATTTCATTGTTATTAGAGCTATTGTTATGATTATGATTATGATTATGATTATGATTATTATTGTTGTTGTTTGTGAGGTCTGTGGGGTTGTTGCCGCCGCCGCCGCTACTGCTGCTGCTGGTCATGATAACCGGCTTCGTGTCCGTCACTGTCAAGCGTTCCCGGCCATCGCTTTTGGCTGTAAGATATTGAGCAAAATGGACAAATTTATATAGAATTTCAATATGAATCCAGTCAAACATATGTGCATATATATCAAGAGAGAGAGCGTCTCGTTTGCATTCACATACTATAAATGATCCAGCAACTGTGCAGATCGTTCGTCTGCTTGGTGGTAATCAGGGCGCGCGTATCGCACATGTTGATCGATTCAAGTCTCTCTAGACTAGTTCGAAACTCGATAATGTCGTTGCCCAGGCGCTCCTCTATGTGGACAACTGGAGCATTTTCGTTTCAGCGCCTAAGGGTGTAACTGAAGAGTTTTGTAGTGCACAAACTTATTTCCACAGATGACAAACGGCGCACACGAAAATTATTTCCAGAGTGTGTAACAAATCCTGTCCGCCCTCCCACTCTCTCTCTCTCTCTCTCTATCTCTATCACTTTTCGTTCGCTCTCTCTCGTGTGTTTGTGTCTGTGATGACGTATGTTTTCACTGCTTGTTTTTCTTGGGAAAATCGGATGAAAGAAATCAGAGTAAAAACCACAGACACATCAAGCAAAACATTTTCAAGCCAATTTTTCCGACGCTCTCGCTCTGACGTGCTCTCTCTCTCTGTCTCTTCTCCTCTATCTCTATCTCTCCCTCTCCCTCTATCTATCTTGTTGTTGTTGTTTCTTGGCGCTTTTCTTAGTAATTTCACAGATTTTCATAATATTTGCTTTGGCTGTGCTCGGCCGCCTCACTTCGGGCCAACGGGGCGTATGATTTATGCGGCGTATTTAGTCAAAACGCCCGGCGTTGACAACCACGATCGACGATCTTTGGAACGTTGCACGCTGCACGGACTTGCAGTAACATTGCGGCCCACTCAAGACAGCACGGTGCCCAAACGTAGACTGAGCACACGGCGGGCCACACAGTCCGCTCGGGCGGGCCAGCGCCAGCAGCTGGCGAAATTCGCCGAGATGAGCACACACATAGAGAGACATTTGCCAGGAGAGCATCTAGCATCTGGGGGAGGGGGCCCACTAGTACTATGTACTATTCGAAAGAATAGAAAAGAGAAAAGAGAACAGCTCTGCATGTATCATCGACTCCTCCTGCTTACACCTAAACATTGCCATATCGAGCAGATGGGCATTTGTGCCGAGCACTCGCGGGTGAATAATGCGACTGGCATGTGGTTGGGAAATCTCCGCGGCGATAAATGCCAACGGCAACGCCCCAAGACCGCAGTCGTCGCCTCCGTACCCCGTCACTTGCCCCCACTTCGCCCAAGATCCTGCTCAACCAAACATTGAGGGAGAGATGGGTATAGGGGACGAGCTGAGAGAATGTGAGAGAGCAATAGATCTCTGAGGATGTGAACTACGGTCCAACCCAAAGAACGAAAAGATTCAAATTCATCTTCAACGATCGCTGGCTCGTGATGATATCGTCCCCGTGCCCATTAAAATGAAAATGTTTCATTTTGTTTTCCGTCGCTCTGCTAGCATTTATTGATGCACACACACACACACACGCATATATATACATATATCTATGAGTCTATATCTGCACTATATACCCATGTATATAGACTCGAAATAAAAGTGATGACTCATTGGTCAATATGGTTGACTGCCGCGAGTTGGCCAACACCACAGTGGCTGGGGCAGTGGGGCAGGCTACTCTGCCAGCCGCGCGTCATGTCTCTCTCTCTCTCTCTCTCTCTCTGTGTGTGTGTGTGTGTGTGTGTGTGCGTTATTTTGGCATGCCGCAACCATTAGTTGTTTTTGTTATAATTCTCATTCTGTTGCTAGTTTTCTAGCGAAGGAGGCGACTGTGGTGACGATGCATGGCAGGGCTATAAATCTGCCCGAAATTACCAGCCAGCCAGCCAGCCAGCCAGCTAGCTAGCCATCTAGCCAGCCAGTCAGCCAATCCACAATACAATAATACAATAATTGTGCAAAATGTGCAGCAATGACTAAAATATATACTCTATTGGCAATGGGGCGTATTGAATTGGCGATCAATGAATGAATGTTGCGAAGAGCCAAAGTGAATATTATGATAATAAACAATGTTGTTTAAAGATCTCGAGCTATTAAGAGATGGAAAGAGAGGACAACTGTTTGCCAGACTGGAAGATACCCAGGCTAGATCCCTACTGACTGATTTCTCTTCTCTGTCTAATAAACATGTTTGCTGTTGGATCTCGAGAACTGTCAATATAAATATAGTGAAGAGATATTCTTGAGATGTATGACTAAATAAATGAGCGAAACATCGAAATAATACTCTGAATTCATTTGCACATCAAGAGTCTTGCTCAAAGGTCAAGTGAATTAATAAACATTGTTCATTTTTCGCTATTAAGACTAACAGAGATAAGTGCTCTAGTGGGCAGTGCCTGACTGGCAGATGCCCTGGCTGCAAGAGGATTCGAGCTATAAAGAGAGACAGCTTTCAGTAGGCAGTGCCTGACTGGTAGATACCCTTTCTGCATGTTTTCTTTATCCTTTTTTCCAAATACTTTTTTTTTTTTACTTAAATACTAAGACATGGACATATTCTAAATGAAAATAATGAGGGAATATTGAATGAAATAGATGTAATAATAATAATAGATGTAATGTAATGTATAAAAAAAGCGGTTAAATTAAATGCCATCATTTGCAATTTTCACACTTAATTAAGGCCTAAAATTTGAAGACACAAGGTAAAGATAATGAGGGGACATACTTAAGATCAATAGATTAAACAATGAGGAACCCATAATAATATGATAAACTAAATTTTACACTCGAGTAAACTGTTAATAATGGTTTATACATATATTATATATGCATTTAAATATTTGTTATGTAGTAGTCCCCTTTATGCTAGGTGTTTCACTAGTCAGTCAATATAACACATAAAATAGACAAAAAAAAAAAAAAACTACTTTAAACTCTTTTCTATACGATTCCTATGTAAAATCATACTTAGAACGTGATTCATTCATAACGATGCTTGTAAATGCTATAGAAATGTCAATTTATATATTTATATATATTTAGTATATACTAAATGATATACAAGTATGTAATATCAAGTAAATAATATACAGGTTGTAAAAGAGAATGGTATGCAGCAATCGAATGAAAGGTTTCTGACTAAGAGATGCCCTATACCAGGAGTACTTTTAAATTGCTGAGCATATTTAAAGTGATTTAGAATAATCGAAATCATGTATATAAATCATCTTTTGCTAGTCTGCTTAACTTTATCTAAATATTATATAAAAAAAATAAAATATTTATCCATTTTTAAATTGAACTTTTAGCAGCTCTATTTCGTGTCTCGATTGCACTTTGGTGCGGGTATTCAATAGGCGAGCGCAGCATTGCATTTGCAATTGAAATTCGGTTGCTGCTGCTGTTGTTGTTGTTGTAGTTGTTGTTGTATGAGCGCATCGCATATTTATAAAGTTGGCCGCCTGAGACATTGGCAATTGCAAAATGCTTTAAAATGTTTTTGCATAATAAAAACAACGCAACGACTAATTAAGCAAAAATCGAGCGATTAAAATACGAAAACATTGGGGCTAAAGCGAGATAGTGAACGCATTGTTTACATACGATTAAGTGTTGGTAATATTGTTATTGTTGTCGTTGTTGTTGCTGACGATGCGTCATCTTAGCGACCCCAACAGCTGCCACATAGCAAGCGAGACTCAACAGAATGCAAGCTAACAATTCGCTGAGCTATTTGCAACAACAACAACAAATTTACATGCCGCAATCGTGCTCATCCAAAAGAGCGTGCTAATGTGCGTGTGATTCACTCGCACAGACAATCAGACGACAGCCACAACGACAACGAAAACGACAACGACAACGACATCAATGACAATAGTTGCACTCAGGAACTCACCATGCAAACTGCTGCGGCTGCTCTCGCTGCGATGCAAGTCGAAACCATTCTGCAAGTTAAGAAATTTATAAATAAATATATCAAATGTATATAAATTCAGCTCGATTTGACGTACCGCTTCAACGTCCAGCGTAAGTTGCTCCATTGGCCTGCTGGCCATCTGTATCATGCCATTGCGTATGGTTTCCAAGCGCTTCGATGCCTCGGCAGATGAGGTTAGATTGAAACTATCGTTTTGGCTCTCGCTGCTGTCCTCCTCGGGTATGGCGTCCCAGCGATTGCTGCTGCTCATATGGAACAGTCCATTATTGTCAAGTTGGCCCGAGTTGGTGGGCGTGATTTCTGATGAGGTATATTCGTTGTTGCTGGAGCCAGTGCCCAGACCCGTTTCGATCTCAGTCGCCGTGCCGCGTGCATTGGTGGGCGTTAGCTGTGTGGACGCCAGACTCATATCACTGGAGCTATAGCTTTGGCTATCATATTGAGCGGCCACCGTTCCGTCACTCTCTTTGGTCACAATCTGCAATCGTCGAATTTAAATCCGTGTGAAGCTGTCGCATTGGGTAAGTGCTGATTCCGACTCACCTGTTGGTTGACAAACGCATACTCTAGCGGCTTATCGGCGCCAACATAGTCTTTGATAATCTCATTCATTACGCCCACAATGTAGGTCATTGACGGCCGATCATCGGGCACTGTCTTCCAGCAGTCTGTCATAAGTTGCTCAATGTTCTTGGGGCAATTGTCCAGCAGAGGTGGTCGCTCGCCTGCAATAGTCAAAATTAACTATGATTAACGCATTCGAATTGATCTGAATTTGGCTTGTCTTACCCTTGTAGATCTTCCACTGTATGGTGTAGGCATTGTCAATATCCTTGAAGGGCTGCTTCCGCGACAGCATCTCCCACAGCACTATTGCCCAGCTAAAGATGTCGCACTTCTCCGTATATGTTGAGCCCTCAAATACCTTTGGGATAAGGGCAATATAAACAGTTAAGACTAGGCTTTATCTTAGGCAATGTGTATGATAGTCTTTTATTTGGGAAAAGTCTTAAAATATTAAATTTATATTTCCACTATGTCAAATAAAAGACTATTCCACGCGTTCCAATAGAAAATACAAATATGATATATTAGGTAAACGAGACTTCTTCACACAATCTCTCATAATTTAAGCTATTAATTTTTCGTTAGTTAAAAAATTATATTAATGCTTTCCTTTTACCTATTTTTATCTATTGACAATGAAGTGATATATGATGTGTGAAGACTTTCAGAATCTTATATGAGCTTTACGCTAGATAATTCGAATGTTCTCTTTAAAAAAAAGTTTGAAAATATTTTAAAATTGCTGTTGACTACTTTAAAATATAAATTTAAAGTCCACCAAAAACTTTTGAGGGCAGAGTGTTCACAAATGGTTAGCATAGTCTTATCTTAGTTGAAACATAAGATATAGAATGCTTTTCGCCCAAGTCCATCTATCGAGAGTGAAGGAAACATAAATGTCTAGCTGTCTATTTGGAATCTCCTGCTTTCAGACAGTCTGTCCAAATTTGTATAATGCTTTAACTATCATAAGTTTTGATCTCCAAAACCTGACCTTTAAACTATTATAAAATATCTATAGCATTAATCTTAATGTGCCTACGCTTGAGAAATCTCTGGCTGATGGAAAGAAAGCAAGGAAATTGCAAGTGCTGCATTTGAAAAACCGCAGCGCATTCGAGTCCAGCTCACCTCAGGCGCCATCCAGGCAGCGCTGCCGCGATTGTTTGTCATCATGGTGGACTTGTCC
This sequence comes from Drosophila navojoa, assembly GCF_001654015.2. The sequence continues at coordinate 19,219 of NW_022046561.1, forward strand.
GCCACGGTGCCAAAGTCGCAGATCTTCAAATTGCGCCCCTTGTTGGTCAGCAGCAAGTTAAGTGGCTTCAGATCACGATGTATGAGAGGCTTGGGCGTCATTTGATGCAGGTATGCGACACCCTGTATAAAAATAATACATATTGTACTTGCTTCACATTTTAGGATGGATATCAATGTGCTTCCTCTTACCTCTGCACATTGGCGTGCCCAGCTCATGGCATGGGCCAGACTATAGGCGGGCTTCACTTTGCCGTGCAAGAAATTGTGCAGAGATCCGCCCTCGGCATACTCCATAATCAGGTATGTCGCCTGCTGGGCCAAGCAGATGCCGTGCAGCGCAATGATGTTCGGATGCTTGACTCGCGACAGCTGTTTGACCTCCTTCTCGATGTCCTTCTGTTCGGCACTGGCAAAGAACTCCTTGACGGCAACCAACTGATTGCGCCAGATGGCCTTACACACAACACCGTACGATCCATGGCCGACTTTCTATGGGTAAGGAATGGAAGATCATATTGGTTATAAAATATTATGAAGGTTTTGGAGTAACACTAACCTCGCGTAGATCGATTTCTCTGAAGTCCACAGTGATAGTTTGCAATGCATCTGACGACGAGGCGGCCATCACCTGCAGCTGCTGCTAGCGCACTTCGTTGCTCTTGCTATTCAATAATGCTGCTCCAGAGGCTGGCTGCTGTTTCTGCTGCAAGTTTGTGTTGCAGTTCCGACTGTTAGCTATTGTTTTTGGATCTGTTTTGCAGCCTGCCTTCGCTTATGTCAACCAGCAATGAATCGCTGCGCACATCTTCCTAACGGCTAACTGCGGGGCTTGCCGTTGACCATAACAACACCATTGGCAACTGGAACAAGGAACTTGCACTTCTATAATCACTTTAAGCTGCAATTGGCCTCTTCAGTGCTCTTTTTTAACAAATATTTCGCATTTTTTTCGTATTTGGCCTCTTCGTTTGTCGCTGTATGGCTAGTGGTTGGGACCTCCGAATATCGTTGCTATCGATAGTTAAATATTGACACCACAAAAATCGAGACAGTTGTAGATGGGCAAGAGACTGGCTGTTAAAAACATCACTCATTTCTATTTAATTTTATAATATATGCCACCTAATCCTCTTCTGCTTATTAATAATATTAGTTATAAACATTTCAGTGCATCATCAATAAAAGGGTAAAAAAAGGTATTATTATATTAGCTAAAATTTTAGTCGTCAGATATGATTTTATTAAAATAAAAATATTAAATATTCTGCCGATTAATATCTGTTGCAATAATCATGCATTCATCCCTAGCTTAATCGATGTTTAAGAACATATCGTTTACGAACATGTCTATCGCAATTTTGGGCATCGACTTACTCAGCATATCGATATGTTTATCCATCCCTAACTCATACGTTCAAGCGCTCGCTCACCAAGCGGATGCAATTTCGGACAAGAAGAAAAACCATAATTTGTTATTTTTTTTTTACGCTCGTATTACACACTGCAAATGCAAACAAATAAGTTAAATGTGCTAAAGTATACACACATTGGTGATAACAATAATCGAATGCCTCAATTACAACAAGTGTGCTGCCTGTGGCCCGCGTGAATCCGAATCGAAAGTGTGCGTGTGTGAAATTTGCTTTTGTAGCAAAAAAGAAGAAAAAAGGCGAGTAAAAAAGTGCGTCTAAATATATGAAAAGAAAAAATTGTGCGGTTGTGAGGGGGGTGGTGGTTAGAAGAAACAGCAGTAGCTAGCAATAACAACAGCAGAAGAAGCAGCATTGCCCCACGATTTTGCCAAAGTGTTGGAGGCGACGCCGCCAATTAATGCTCGTGCGGCCGCCTTCATCGTCGTCGTCGTCGTCGCCGCAGCCATTGATGCCGACGCCAGTGTCACCGCGGCAATAACAACAACAAACAGAAACAACAACAAATGGTGCAACGGTGAAAAAAAAAACGAAATGTCAAACTTTTGCAAAGTTTGCATATCGAGAAGACGCACATAAAACTCGATTTATTTTTTGGTTTGTTTTTTCATTTTTTTTTTTCTCTTTTAATTTCTGTTGCTTTTGAATCGTTTTCTTATGTGTTTTCATTGAAAATGAACAAGTTCAAGTGAAATACATAGTTACCAAAGCACAAGAAGAAGAAGAAGGAGCAAAGAGAGTCTCAGCCTCATCATCATCTCCATCTCGTCCACATTCTCTCTTCTTTTGCTTAGGATGTGAGCGTGTATTTTTTATGCGTGAGGAAGAGGAATCGCTACCAAATATTACTCTGCAACTCTCTCTCTCTCTCCTTCATTGCACATGTGTGTGTGAGAGAATTCCCATTGCTAAGATTTTGTTTAGTACTTAATCTTGATACAGTTATCTGCATTTTACTGCTTTCTTTTCTTGGGTATTTAAAACAAAACAAAAATACAAGTAAACATCCCTTCTCTAATTGTTTACAGGGTATCTGCTAGTCGCGCAGTTTATGTTTTATTCATCTGTGTGTGTGTGTGTGTTTTTTTTTAAACTATGTTGATCTTTTGTTTATTTGTACACTATTTAAATGTATTCTCGTCTTGATGTTAACATAAACAATCGAAAGAAACAAAAACGTTTTTATGTACTCCACTTCACTTGTTTCTCCCATTCCCATTCCCATTCCCGTTTTGTTGCATTTGGAGTTACGTTCAACATTATTCTTGTTGCTGCTGCTACTGTTGTTGTTGTTGTTGTTGGTGTCGTTTACGTACACATACATACATACACACACACACACACACACACACACAAATTTCGAGTTTGTACATGAACAGCGAAAGTTGTCTTCCTGCTTTTTTCCCATTTTGTTCCTCAGCGGCATTTTAAAGCTTTTTGCCTCGCTCTTGCGATCGGCTCACAATTCCTGTTAGCAAGGGCATATGCAAATTTGCTTTTGCGACCTTCTGCACTCTCTCTCTCTCCCTCTCTCTCTTCTCTGGTGCTCGCTGCTGACTCTACTTGAGTACAGCTGTCTCCCTCTCTCGCATAGAGAAGTAGATAAAAGGCAAATAAATTAAAAAATCCTTCTATGTTAACTATAATTAATTTCAATAATTTTGTATATATATTTGTAGTACAATTATAGTACTTAATCCACTGATATATGTATATTTAATGAATGCTCATCAGCCATGACTCACAGAACTCACGAACTCTCTGCTTCAAGTCATAAATAACAATGGCCTGAAAACGTCCCTTCTCTTTTCATGCTTTTGCATACTCATCTCGTAATTAGGAATACGAAATGTAAACCAAAACGAATTAAAAAGATACAACGAATAAACCAAAAGAACCCAATAGCAGTAGTACTATATGCATACATATATACATATATATATAAATAAGTATATACATATATATTTTGTATGGTATATATAGGTGTTATGTGATTAAAAGAGTGCCGATATCTGTGCATATTTCATGCTCCAAAGTTCAGCTGGGGTAAGTCAGTGTCCCTTTCATGATATTGTTGTTGTTGTTGCTGTTGTTGTTGGCGGTGGTGGTGGTCGAATTGGCTGCAGTAATTGCCAGCATATTCATTTCCTATGCAAAGCGCCTTGAACTCGCGCTGCAACAACAACAACGACAACAAATATTGTTAAAGTAAAAAAAAAGAAGCAAAACAAAACAAAATAAAACATAACAAGAAGGAAGGTTAATCAAGCAACTAGGCAAGCTCGTTCGATCGTCCGTTCATCCACTTGGTCTTCGGCTGGCTTTGTTGTTGTTGTTGTTGTTGGTTCGAAGACAGTTTAGTTCCCAGGCTCCGTTAATCCAAACCGTATTTATATACATACATATATAATGTAGATATATGTATACATATGTGTGTGTGTATGTATGCATTTGTATTGGCTGTGCTTCAAGGTTTTATGTAATTGTTAATATAATTTGTTAGCTGTTGGTTTTTATTTTCATTTCTAATACCCTGTACTAATTGTACGTGTGAAAAGGGTATCCCGAAGTGTAAAGACATATAAAAGAAAACTAAAAGCTTATTTATTTAAGACTATATGGAAGCATCTCTCTATACAGGAATTCCTATGTACACTCAAAGAAATTTACTGAATATATACGATTTACCTTAGCTTTGTCAGTTAGATGGTTAAGAGCAGAGCAGTTCCAGTAGTTCCAATAATTAAATGCTCTTCCTTGAGTAAGTTTTCAGTCCTGCTTTGCATATCTTTTGATAAGATTAGGGTATCTATCGGTCAGTCACTTGTTCAAATTGTTCACTTCGGCTTGTTTTTGTTTCTTCTTGCGTGTTGGTCAAATTCAAATAACAACAAAAGCAACAATGCAAACAACAACAACAAGGTGGTTTCGTACAATCGTGATTTGTCTGCAATTGTTGTTATTGTTGCTGTTGCTGTTGCTGTTGTTGTTGTTGTTGCTGCCTGCCTGTCTGTCTAACAGTCGTTGGCCGTTATTATTGTGTATTGGCCAACTACACTCGACCTCATGTGATAATAATTGTAATTCTATGCTCGTTGTGTGTAATATATAATTGAGTTTAACTAAGCTAATACTCTTACTATATATATACTGATAAATCTGATTTACTAATACCCATGAATATATATTTAAAAGTGAACTTTTTTACGTTATCTATGCCAATGCTGATTTTATTCATATTTCATTTATTCTTATCTATAAGAAGTCGAGTTAGATTAAATGCATAATAGGAAGTTGATCATATAAGTATAAGCAGAATAAATATAAAATAATAGTAAATACAAATGATATTGCATAAATGCTATATAAATAAAGGAGCAGTAAAAGATTACAAACAATGCTAAATAAATAAATAAATAGATAAAAGCAAAATAATGAATTAATAAAATATTAACAATGTAAATATTATTTTTAATATTCTTCTGATAAATTTTATTATCAATTATAATTATTTATGCGGCTAATATAAATAATCTATAATTAATAATAAAAAATCTATAATTATTTTTAAATATTATTTACATACATAATCAAATATATTTTAGTATTCGATTAAATTATAAGTAGTCTTTTGGGTATTCCTTTCTGAGGCATTAAGGAAATCAATAATACTTCCCATCATACAAAAAATCCCACCAAGATACTCTACCAATAGCCTCGACTTAGCTTCCTGCTGTCGCCCTCTGGCGGCTGCTATTGGTACTGATTGCCAGTCCAGTTACTCACATCTCTTGCCATCGTCGTTGTTGTTGTTGTTGTTGCAGTTGCACTTGTTGGCCATTTGTCAACTGTCTCTGAGGAGCGTGAAATTTACAACGTTCTACAATTTAAATACTAGAGCTAACTATTTGTTACAGCTATTGTTGTTCGTATTGCTGTTGCTGTCTCTCTATTTCTGTTGGCATTCACGCCGTTTGCTTGTTGTTGCATGACTGAAGAGCACGATAAAGGTATGATGACATAACCTCACATGCACTCTATGCCCCATGAGCGCACAGCAAATTACAAATACAACAACTGGGCTTAGGCTGCGATAAAAATACCGATATAATGCGAAAACAAAATTATAATAATAATAAAAAAACATTGAAATATATTGCATACTTTTTTTTTTTTTTTTTTTTTTTTTTTTTTTTTTTGCACAATGAAATTAGGTTTGTCATGGCGCACAATAGCTTGTGATATTCATGTCATGCTTTCTCTATATTTCCATTGATATCCGAGTATATATGCAGCAGCTCAGCTAGGCGTTAAGCTATCTTCTAGTTGGGCACTTCCGCACTTGTACTGGCTCGCTATGGCAGGCTGGAATATATTAAAATATGAATTCGGTGTAGAAATCGGGGTATCTGTCAGTCAGCCATTCCAGTCTAAAGTGAGACTTTTATATAATATTATTGAGTCAGTGCATAGCTCGAAATATCTTCTATTTCCATATAGACTTTGCAGAAGTTAGATATATTCCCTAGTTGGATATATCACTCTTGTCTATATGTAGACTAACTATAGTATATATGTATATTATATGGGCTTACTATAGGCATGTTTAACTATTAAAATAGCTAATATGTACTTTCTTACTTACTTTATAATATTAGTCAGGGTATCTGCCAGTCAGGCATTGCCCTCTAAGATACCTATGCTTCTTTTTGTCTGTTGCTGGTGTTCTTGACATATTTCCGGTGATCGTCAGTTGTCTCCGCATGCGCATGTGTGTGTGTGTGTGTGTGTTTGAGTCTGTTCTATTGACTCGATTGCTTTTTTTTTTTTTCAAGCACTTGTCATGTCTTGCACTTGCCACAGTTCCGTTGAAGCGTCTATTCAACCAAAGTTCGTCATTTCATTAGAAATTTACCTTATCGAAAAAAGCAAAGCAAAACGAATATCAGCAATGTAAGAAAAAAAAAAACCTTTTGAATAAATACCCTTTAGACTAGAGAAAAAAGTAATAATATTTCAAAATATTTTAATGAAAAATAATACCTATTTTTTGTTAAAATTTTATGCCATTAAAGATTTGTACAAATTATAAAAATGGAATATAGTGTGAATACTTCCAATATTAGTAAGGTAATAGTAAATAATTCCAATATTTACAGCACATGAAATTTATGTGATTATTATTCCTTAATTCTTAAATCTTTTAACAATTTAAGCAGCTTGATTAGCCAAATACCTGTAACTGCATTTTATTTGGAGACAAACATTGTTAATAATTACTGCAGTAATTTGTTTACGAGGGGACGAGGGGGGGGGGGGGACGAT
>NW_022046562.1:0-25971 GCF_001654015.2 Drosophila navojoa
TCCATATCCATATCCATATCCATATCCATATCCATATCCATATCCATATCCATATATTCGTGTGCTTATTCGTATTCATATCCATATATTCGTGTTCGTATTCGTACTCGTATTCGTATTCATATTCGTATTCGTATTCGTATTCGTATTCGTATTCGTATTCGTATTCGTATTCATATTCGTATTCGTATTCGTATTCGTATGCATTTTCATATTCATATTCATATTCAGACTCGTATTCGTATCCAAATTTTTATTTCTGTTCCTATTCGCATTCATATTAATATTAATATTAATATTCATATCCATATTTATCCATATTCGTATTCATATCTTAATTCCTGTTCATATTTGTATTCGTATTTCTATTCATCCAAGGACATCAGCTTAGCGACTTCAATTAATTGAATTTCGCATTATTTTCTGGAGTTGTTTGTGTTCTTGGCGAAAAAAAACCTGCCGGCATTGTGGGCACACCTCGCTGGGGTAGTAGAGCTTATCTGGCTGAGCCATTGCCATTGTCGGGCAGCCTAAAGCTGCCATCCCCATCCTCCCCCGTGACTCTCACTGCGCCCATTTTGGAGATGTACATGCGCCCATTGCCCATTGCCCGTTGCCCATGCCCAACTCCATTTTATGTAGCAGCACTAATGGCGCTTTATTATTGGCAAAGTTGGTCGGCGCGCGCGATACGGCCGACAGCGCGCTGGATGCTCTACGACGACAGCCAATTTATATGGAAATAGATGCGCGGGGCGCAATTTCAATGCGGATTTTTCTATCCTATCCGGCAATCCACTTTCGTGGCGAAAATCGATGGGGATGCCAATGAGCTTGATGGGGCCAAAGATTGCTTTGCTTTACTTTGCACTTGGCCGCAACATTTTTAGCGCCCGTCTTTATTCCCTGTTTCCTACGTGCTCTTCCTCTTTACTCCTTTTCTTTCTTTTTTTTTTTTTAATAGCGAAATTGTTCTAGAACAAATTACACGGCAACTGGGGTAGCTAAAAAAAAAAATAAAATAAAAGACTTAAGTCAAGGGGTTTTGCTAAAAGTGAACCAAAAAAGTAGAAAACAAAAACAACAACAACAGCCGTGGGGCCACGCAGCAACAATGCCGCCGCGGCAATGGTCAACTTGGCTGATGGTTTTTAATGGCGCCAACGCAAAGTCCTATAAATAGGAAAAGGAATCTAAAAAAGCAAACCGAAAAAATAAAGTAAATTGCAAAGCGAACGTGCGTGTTGCCTCATGACAACCCCAGCCACGCCCCTCCCGCCCACATAAGCTGGCTGCTCGTAATTGGTTTTCTTTTCGCCTAGCAAATACTTAACCTTATCCTAACCCACACACACACACACGCACACACACACACTTACCGCATCCATTGTCTATGCTTTGCTTTTTCTATTGATAAAATCAATTACACAATCATATGCCAAGCAATGCGCCTCGCCCCTGAAACACCTCAGCGGAATTTCCCAGCCCACACACACACTCTCTCTCTCTCTCTCTCTCTTACACACACACTCTATGCACACATAATAACCCTCATACACTCTGTCGCCCGATGTCTTTCTATCGTCTTCATTGCCTGGCACTTGAAACGACTTTCAATCAAATCGAACGCGTCAACAATTACCCACACACGCGCCACGCCCTGCACCAGGCCCACCACCTTCCCCCACCCCCAACTCACCCCACCTAGCGCACAGAGTGGAAATATAAAAAAAAAAAAAAAAACATACACCCACGCATTTAACTGTATCAAATGAAGGTTAAATTAAAACAGGGCTGCAAATTAGTCTCAATGGAAATATTTTAATAACGGTACGGAAAATTTGAATGTAATCCCATTTGAGCCGAAATTAAATTCGATTTTTGAATTTGAATTCGCATTGTAATTAGATTTAGGAATAGCGAAATGCATTGTAATTTTGAGCATCTTGTTCGATAAATGAATACAAAATTCTCTATTTAAAATAACGGCATATCTGACGAATTTCCATTTCATAGGCAAGAGCGTTTTTCCAATAAATACGTGAAATTCCAATTGGACAACTAAAGTCTAGCTATATATGGAAAATCATCTTAGGAATTTCAAATTTAATGCAGGTGAAAAGCTACCTGGAATTATAGATTAAATTGCATTCAGCCCTGGCAGAAGAACTGAAGAACGTTTTGTATTATTTTTTTTTACTTTTATTTTTAGCACTCGCAGCACTGCGAAAGCAAACAGAGAGTGGGGGGAGGGACAGAGAGAGGCAGAGCGAGTTAGAGAGTGTGCGTGAGAGGGGCAAGGGGAGGGGTAGGGGGAGGGATTGAAAGTGTGTGTGTGTGTGCCTAGGCAAGGTGGGAGTGCAAAAATTTTAAATGAATTTTACGCTTGATTTTGGTTTCAATTTCGATTTAGTTCGTTCGCAATTTATGCACTGTGGAGCAAATTATGTATTTCTCAGGCATAATGCTCGCTATAAATAAGAGGTAAATTTATACATACATTTAAATCTTATGGAAGCTATTTATGATTATTTTTTGGCATTGGATGGAATGGTATGTATTATTTCTGGTTAGATTTTCAATGCTTTAATTTTTTTGAATGTAAATTTTGTCTTGTTTTGACTAAGACAACTCAATAATAATAACAGTACTAACTGTACTAGCTGAGGCACTTGCGGGCAATGCTCGACTGGGAAATGCCTGTGCCTAAGTCTATCACAGCTTAGTTCTAGTTTTTGCACTACTTCGAGACGTGAATGATTTATCTGAGGATTATAAAAGCAATATCGATAATTGGTAAAGCAAACTTGGACTTCAGAACATTTGAACTGGGTATATTGGAGCTGAAGACAAAAGAGCCCTGTCATGAGTTCTTTTATAGAGAGATCTTTGCACCAATGTTCAACAGTGGGATCAACTCGGACAATCGATTCCAGACAGTTCAATATGAAAATGAATATTAAAGCTTATTTAATATGGTATATGATGTGCAAATATTGATCTAAGCATAACAGTAGTACTACTTTTAGCTATATATATAAAGTACTCATTAGAGCTATACTATATATATACATATTGTTAAGCGATTATCGAGTAAATCGATAGTGAAATAAATAACATATAAAATAATGTATAAAATAATATATATAAAATAATATAATAATTAAATAATATATATATAAAATCAAATACATTCATATAGTAATAATTAATTTTAAGGGACGATCTGTAAGAGCAGTATTTGAAAACATTGGTGTTGCCAGATCGCTTCAAGTTGATCAAATATTGCCTAAAGACGAGAGACACTGGGCAATGAACTGAAGGATAGACAGATAGAAAGGATAGATTACAGGACTGTCCATACTAGATGAAATACTTGATTACCCTGGCATTACTTGAGCTATAGTCCCGAAGCACCTACTCTAGCTATACCACAGCCAGCTAATCCACTTTGAAGACTGACGAAAAGCCTTTGGAATGAATGCGAGTCAGTCGTGCATTGATTATGTTAAGTGCCTTAATTGCAATCGATTAATCAGCGAAATGATGTTGAAATAATTGACAATAATTGAATGCATGAAATGTATTTGGATGCTCGAATAATATGCATTTAATGTGTGCAATTAGCAGCACGTCTGCAGAGGCGACAAATTGATTGTGCAACCATTGTGCAAGCGTTGTGCAACGTTTTCACCACCAGCATTTCAATGGGCCAACGGAAACTGGCAGCAAATAATGGTGGCTAGATAGGTGAAAGGTTGCTGCAGCCGCACAGGTGGATAGTCAGTGAGTCAGTTAGTCAACTAGACAGTTAGTCAGTTAGTCAGTTAGTGGCAAGTTGAAATTGAGTGACATTTTGCCGCAATTGACTGGGCCAGAAGTTGGGCGGGCCGTGTCGACAGTTGCAGCAAACTGATGAAGAGCCAAAATCTCGCCGCTCACTCACTCCAAGCCTCTGCGCTGAGCCGCTCCTCTTTGTTTGCTCTCTGTGTGGGGCTGGCTTCGTATTTCGGGCTGGCTGGAATGCTGGAAGGCACCACATCCATCACTTAGATTTGGTGTTGCTCAATTTGTAAGTGGACCATGGACGATGGACGAGCAGCAGGAGCAGGAGCAGGACATGCGACATGAACAAGTTTCAGCTGTCTCTCGTATTGGGGGCAGGACACTGTGCGACAGAACATCATCTAAGTTACATTTGCTCTCCTATGCATTTAGAGGACTTCAAGTGGCGATTACGAGTCGAGCATATCAAGTTTAATCACTTTAGACCCTTGAATTATTTACCCATCATAACGATTAGTACTTAACTATGCTCTAAATGCCATGCGCCGGCTGTGCAACAAGCAGTTCCAATAAATGTTGAGTAACCGAGCAATGAATAACTCAGGCTGCGTACAGCTATGGAGCTTCTGCTTAAACTGAATCACCAACGCAATGATTAATTGCAAATTGCTTTTACTAATCAGTTACTTAGGCGTTTCATTTGACTAAGCTTCAATGAAATCCTCAAATGCTATGATAAATACAAAGCCTATAGATGCATCACTATACCATTATATCGAATCCAGTTTTTCGAATCTGTTCCATTTCTTCAACTCTTACGCGGTTCTCATGAAATTTTTCTATTTTATAGGGTTTGTCCATCTATATGTCTTTAAATCTGTCTCTCAAGCTCCTCAGTTTAAGAACTTCAGGTCTTCACCTTGTGACAATTCGCATTTAATGTAGATAGATTTGTACATTGTCGACTCTTAGTCAAATATTTTCACTTTCAATATCTCTCAATCTCTATTAAGAATATTTTTACTCATTCTTGTTCTTAAATTCTCTCTACTAGATACGATAATTTCATGTGATTCGCCTCTTATCTTACTTTCACTTATTATTCTCTATTCTCACACATTCCTTCTCCCTTGCTATTATTATCTCTATCTGTGTCTCTACTCCCGCTTCCTTTATATTTATCCCTCTATTTCTCTCCGTCTTGTTATCTTTATACATTAATCTCTTCAACTTTCTTAAGCCCTTACTCTTTTTCTCTTTCTATTTTTACTCTCTCTCTCTCTCTCTCTTTCTCTCTCTCTCGCTCTCTCTCTCTCTCTTTTCCTTTATTATTATTTATTTATCCATTTATCTATTTATTTATCCACCTATCTCTCCCTTTCTTAATCTCTCACCCTCCCTCCCTCTCTCTCTCTCTCTCTCTCTTATCTATATCTATCTATAAACTTCAACTTTTACAAATTTTGTCCTTTGAGCTTTGAGACCAATTAGAGGTCCATAAAACAAGAGTGCCAATAGGTATATATGTATATAAACATATACATATATATACACATTCACATATACAAATAGAAACTATATGCCACACATATACAAACAAACAGAGTTATAAAACTTCAATGTGTATATTTGTAAACAGGAAACTTTGCAAAAGTATTGAGAACTGAAAGACTCTTGATAAAGGTATTTCCAGTTGCTCAAGTTGAATCCAATTAAGGTACAATTAGGCATCGAAAGTTTATTCGCAAACAGTTCACTCCACAAGAGGATCAATTTTTTGTTTCCCTTTTCTCTGTCAGCCAAGCTGAAAAGTTGAGCCCATTGCGAGGGATCTGAAGCAGTTTGCGCTCAATTAAAAGCAATAAATACAAATGGCCGTAAAGCCCTTTGAATACCTTCCGATTGGAAAATGCTCTTAGCAAAAAGAGTTAGATCAAAGCTGCAAAAGGCTTTTAAATTATCGCAGCAGAAATTTCTCCACAATGAATAGATTTTATAGGAGGTCATCGATAATGTTTCGACTATAATTAATTGAATTTACCAAAAATATGGAAAATATATTTACAATAAAAATTAACTGAATTATAAAAAAATTATAGAAATTACAATTTTTCTTAATATAAAAAAAAAACTTATTATAATTTATATAATATAATGATAGTAAAAAAAAAATAAATATTAAAAATATAATATATAAAAACATTTTGATAAATTTATTTAAATAGCTAAATTATATATTTTATTTATAGTAGTAAAAAAAAATAAAAAAAAATATATTAAAAAATAACATAAAAAAGTAAAAAACCTATAATTTATTAAAATATTTGTATACATATAAATATTTGTAAAAAATAAAAACAATAAAAAAAATATATTAAAAAAATAAAATAAAATAAATAAAAAAGTAAAAAATCTATAATTTATTAAAATATTTGTATACATATCAATATATACAAAAATAAGTAAATAAATGAAAAAGTTAAGTAAATAATATAAACAATAAAATATTGTAAATATAAAAATATATTTAATAATATTTTTTTGATTAAATTTAAAGAAAAAATTAATTAAAATTAAAAATGGAAAAAAAAAATAAAGAAATAACCTAAATAAAATTTGGAGAATGTTTACATGCTTTTAGTGAAAAGTAATGAACATAAAACATAATTTGAAAATAAATTAATTTTTAATTGACTAAAAAAAATATTTAAGTAAAAAGGTATTAACAGAAAATACAATTACAAAATAACATAATTTCTAATTCAACTAAAAAAATGTTGATAAAGTTGTTTTAACTTGATAAAGCGAACTAAAATAAATGCAAAATGAATTAAATTAAACAATATCTGAACAAAAGTTGAATAGTAATTTAATAGTAATTTAATTTATAATCTTTTTTTTTTTAAATATGCCCAATAATATGACATAATAAAATAGACAGTGCAAAAAATATTCGCCTGCTTTTGATTCGAATTCGTTTTGCTTTATACATTTTTCTTTTTTAGCTGAAGCAAAATTTTCACGCAGCTTTTCTTTTGCTCTTGGCTGTGGTTTTTCCCGATGGCAGTGCTGTTGTTGTTGTTGTTGTTGTAGCTGCTGCTGCAGTTGTGTGCCATTTCTCTTAGGGCTTTTTAAATTTGTTATGTGTGTTGCTGTATTTTTTATATTTTTTTGTATACTCATTAACGAATGTGAAGTGAGTATATTGGTTCTTGCTGTCTGTCCATCTGGTCGTATGAATGTAAAGCAGTTTTGACCGCTTATGAAGCTAGAGATCTGCAATTCGGAATCCATACTCGAATTGTAATCCAACAGATCAATCAGGTATGCCAGATAAAGAAAGCTAGGCCCAGTGTTAGAGCTAGAAAAGAATTTAATAACTGTGCTACTGTGGCCAGCCTCCATTGATTTGTGCATTAATATGTGTATATAGACCGTTTGGGGGGCGTGACAAAACGAGATCTGGCAGCCTGAGTGAGTATTCTGCAGTCAGTAACGCCCGATTGCTATGTTTTTACACATCTTTTTTTGTTGTTGGTGTCGGGGCAATTTTTCGCATTTATTGATTGGTTTTTTTCTCACTCGCTAACACACAAATTTTGTGGACGGTCTGGGTGAGGCGGAGACTGGAGGGAGAGCGGGATGAATGGAGGCTTCTGGCCCTTTGGCTGCCCTTGACTTTTGCTGGGCTCGCACTTTGCAAATACTTTTGGCAGCCGCGTCGCCAAACAACTGGCTACGGCGTCTTGCTATTTGTTGTTGTTGTTGTTGTTGTTGTTGTTGGTGGTGTTGTTGTTGTTGGCCTTTTGCAAGAGTTGCAAGAGTTTGAAAATAGTTTTTGCACGTTTTGGCCGAGTGACTTCGCTTTGTGTGTGTTTGTCGACTGTAAGGCAATTTTTCGGCTTTGTTTCCGTTTTGTTGCCTGCCTTGAAAATGTTGCAATATTTTGTTGATCTATGTTGTTGCTTTTTGGGGTAGCTGTTGCGGTAGTTGTTGTGGGCGTTGTTGCCTTACAGAAGTGGCCATTGTCTATTTTGGAAACTCTTGCAAAGTCTGGCAACTATTTTTCGGTTGTTTATGTTTTCGCACTGAAAGCAAACTAACAAACGTTCGCCTCAGGCTACAGTTGCCAGCCCCCAAAAATAAAAATAAAAAAAAATATTCCCCCAAAAAAAAAACTTAATTTATACTTACATAACTTTTATATTAGAATAAATAGTTGCCAGCCGGACCCGCCATAAGGTGTGTGTGTGTGTGCGTCGGGAATTCTCCAAAATGTCTTAAATTTTATCAAGTTTTATAGCACTTTAGTTCCGTTTTTTTTATTCTAATTCTTGATGTATATAAGTAATTCAAAGTAGAATTGCTTGTAATATTTAGTAATATTTTTCAATTACCCATCATATTTTCTTTGTATCGATAATAATCGATAATTTGACTTAAAGTTTTAAGCGCTATCTGTATAATTTTTTGGTTATAGGCTTGAGATTTACTGTCTAGGTCTAGGTAATGAATACACTGATTTCATAATTTCTCAGATCTATTAGACATCATACCAGATTAAAAATATATATATAAATATTGGAAATAAAGAATTGAATTATTTTATTACTTTCTAAAAGAGATTTGTATGTATATATTCATATATAGAAATTAAGTTCTAACTACTCATAAGCCCAAGCACTGCGTGTGTGTGTATGTGTGTGCTTTAGAGTCAACTAGAGCTAACTAACTTGATATACATGTATTATTATAGTTAGGTTTTAATCAATAAATTTTAATTTAATTTTTTTAAACTTAAATATGTAATTTAAAGCTCTGTTAAAATGTATAAAAACATATGCACATAGTATATATATACATATGTATGTATGTGTGTATATTTACTTATATATATTGTCCCGCCATATATTTATATTAAATTTGCTTTAGTTTTGGGGCGTATTACTTTAAATGCCTTTTACTTGAATTGCTGATGCGTAAAGGCTTTCGATATACATAAATATGTGTTAGTAATATACACACATATACACACACACACACCTGTATAAATACATGTATATAGTTATATATGCTTTTAATTAAGTCTGTTTGTATATGCTAGACGTAGTCGTTGCCTTTCAAATGCTTTAAAAATTTAGCAACACTACAAAAAGCCAAAAAAAAAAAAAAAATGGAAGAAAAAACTTTGTCAAACATATTCAGGCACAAATTACAACACACACACACACACACGCACACACACACAAACTAGAAACGTGTGTTGCCTCAATTAATTTGTGCCTGGCTTTCAGTCGTTTTTTCATTAGTTTTGTGTGTGTGTGTGTGTTTTTTTTTCGCTTGTTTGTTGCTGTTTACGTTGCTTATTATTATTTATTAGGTTTCTTGCTCCTTTTTTTTATTTTGTAGCATGGTCTGTACTAAGTAATTATTAAGCTCATTTCTGTGGCATTTAATTATGCATCTTTGCGCACTCGATTTCGAATGCGTGCAGGCTTACGCTGCGTATACGTAATGTACGCAGAAGAGAGCCCGCAGCTGCCGCCACTGACCACCAGATGGCGCTTGTCACAGCAACGGTAAATAGTTGGAATGCTTAAATGGTTACAAGGTTGCCGCTGCGCGAATAAACTGCCCGCAATCCCAAGAGCATAATCACGCGCAGAATAATATACATGCATACATATATACATATATATACATACATATATCTTTATAATAAATATCCCATTCACATATGCAAGTCCACGTGGACAGCGACACTGGCCAGCATGGCATAGCGTAACCAAGGATGCTTAATCCATGCGGACAGAACGTAGAAACGAATGCGAATTCCAGGACTGAATGGGTAAGTCTGCATCTTAGGGAGCATAATTAAAGCCGAAGCCGACCACAGAACGGGAAAGAGTTCAATCCAAATCTGAAACTAGAATGTAAATCACAAAAAAGAAAAGCTACATCCCAAAACATAAGCTAAAACAAAATTTGAATATAGCTGAAGATAATTCACAGACTAAAGTAAATAACTCCTAAGACGAGAATCACTTAATTCCAGTCAAATAAAAGATTGGTCGAATCCGAATTCAAAAAGATATTCAGCATCTAATTCAAATCTATGACGATTACAGTAAAATCTAGGTCTGAATAATTCTAAGAGAATAAGTGAATCCGAATCTAAAACAAGAATAACTGAATCCAAAGCTGAAGAAAAGAATGTCTACATTCGATCATACAATGGATTAGCTAAATCCAAATCTGAACCGAAAATATATATAATACATATATATACAGCATATATTAATAAACCTTAAATCAGAATACACCCCGGAAAGAACAAAAAAATGTTAAGATAAATAAAGTCTAGCTAAATATATGTATATATGCATATATAAAATGAAATGGTAATAATCGATCTAATAAACAATTCGCCAAATCTGATAGAAACAAAAACAGACTCAAAATGCAATAAAAGTTTAAATAGATTCGAAACTGAAGCCATACCAAGTCCGAATCTGAAAAAAAAGAATATTGACAATACCATCTGAAAGCAGAGTTCTATTCAGCAGGAAAGTACTTCGTACTTCGAAGCCGAAATACTAATCTGAATCCAGTTTTATCCAAAACTAACCAATAAATTGATCCCGTTATTAGGCAGGAGCCGAAATATTAATCCAAACCACGAATAAATATATACGAAACTAATAAAAGAATAAACGAATCCAATTGTAAATCGAGAATTCAAATCGACAGGAGATTAACTAAGTACGAAGCCGGAATACTAATCTGAATTGAAAATAATGTTATCCGAAAGTACAATAGGAGAATAGCTAAGACCGACTCTAAAAGGAATCATCAGCTCTATTTTTATTTCCAACGGCATTCGATTTTTGTATTCATTTCTATACGACTCTGTAGCATTAAGTCAAATATATAATTCCCCATTCTGAGATATAGTTATCCGACACTTATCTCGACTCCCCCACTCCAGTGCATTGCCACATACTCTTTTATTGCCCTCGAGTTAAGCATCTCGGCTGAATTATGCGCCAAGAGAAACTTTTTTTTTGTTTTTCTTGAAATAACTTGATATCGATGCAAATGAAAGAGGTTCTCTGTCTTTGCGCCCTTTTTCTGCTTCTTAGTCATTTTTGATGATACCTTAGCGTCTGCTGGCAGCAAATATAATGCAAAACGGAATATTTTTCTCATTTGTAATTCCTTTGTGCGACATAATTGTTGATGCGAATATATTTCGCATAAAGGCAATTTGGAGAGTTTGCTCAGTGCTCACTATTTGCTCGTTGTCCTTGCGGCTGCGACTGCACACACACACGCACATTCGCACACATACATACATACATACATATGTATATACATATAGCCTTAATGAATAAAAATGACCGCAACGCAACGTCCATTGCTTGTTTGCACTTTGTGCCGCAAGAAGACAACAAACTCGCTTTGGTTCTCTTTTTCTTCTTCTTCTTTTTGCATTTAGCCACATAATTTATTTAGTTAGTTTTTTTCTCTGTTTATTTATTTTATTTGTTCTTTTCATTTCACTGTTTTCGGTTTTTTTTTTTTTGTGTCCTGCGGTTTCTGCGCTCTTGAGGTCCTTAAAGATGGGGTCCTTTTTGTCTAGGACACGCAACGGCCACGCAACGAAAGTTAATTGCTTAATAGTCGAGACATCGATAAATCAAAATAATATGCGCGCAAGCATAAAGCCGAGCGGCGACAACCGACAAGCGCACAAAGAATGCCAAAAGGGAAATTGGCAAAAGGAAAGAGAAAGAGAAAGAGAAAGAGAAAGGAGAAAGGCGCAGGGCAGTGTAGTAGCTCTGCTCTGTGGCTGTGCGCCGAATGCAAACAGACTGATTGATGGCGGCAAGTGATTTATTTATGTTAATGCCAAACGCAACAACAACAAGGACAACAACAACAAGAGCAGTGAGCCAAAATCTAAGTAGCTACCTGAGACGCGACGCGCCGCACCCTCTTCTCCCCCGCCATTCCTATAGTCGGCCATGCCCATTGACTTCTGTACGCCGGCTTCACCTGCGACATGCGCTGCTGTACGTGATTTGAGGCAATTGTTGTTGTATTTGTATAGAGCACGATGACAATTAATCAACGTGGTGCGTGAGCGGAAGGCGTGACGGACGAAGGGTGTGGGACGGCATGGCGCTACGATAACACCCAAAAGAGCGACGGGCGTCGCCATCCAAAGTACAGCAAAGTGACCAAAAAATGGCAAACCCCAACCCACAGCCAAAGCTAAATCCAAGTCCAAACACAAGCATCAACATGCCCAGCCCCAATCGAAGACCAGCGCCAGTTCTCGCCTCAGCGCACTGTAAATTGATTTCATTTATTTATTTATGCTGCAACAACCGAAAAACTTGTCTAAATACTTGAAATATTCGCTGTGTACAGTAACATTTGAGCGAATTCCAACCATTTCATCAACTCGCTCACACCAGCAGCAGCAGCAGCAACAAAAACAACAACAGCTATAACAGCAACGCCAAGTAAAAGGAAAAAGCAAAAGAAAAAAAATATATTAAACAGCAAAATAGTGAGTTATCGATAGCAGAGATGCCCTGTAATGGAACAAAAACTATAAAGGGACAGATAGAAAAAGAAAATGTGACAAAATAAATGCTCGAATATTTATTTCTTTCAAAAAAAATATTTATTAATCTAATTATATACATATGTTTATATACATACACACATATATACATATATATGCACATGTCACAGTTGTATGGCGACCTGTTAGTCTGTGTCTTGGCCTCTTGTACCCTTTCATGCGTGCAGGGTATAGAAATGAAAGAAAATGGCAGAGCAACAAACTCTGGCACAGGCGACAAGAAACGCATCAAATGAATTTTAATGCGCGCCAGGGGAACGTTCAATAATTAATCAGCCAAATGGACTGAGTGGGGGAATAAACTTACTCAACTGTTACTGTTGTTGTTTCTATTCCCTTTTTTATTATTCTTGCTATAGTTTCTCTAAGTAACATGAATAAGAAGGTGTGCATGATAAATTTGGCATTCCAATTAGATGAAGCTTTAAATTGATTATTTTTCCATCAAGCCTTAAAAAAAAAACAACAAAGTAATACTTAAAGTATTCACTTAATGGAATGCTATTTAAACTAAAATCATTTATACATACATACATACATACATACATACATATGTAGTTGTCTAGTCACGTCCATAACAATTTCCTTTGTTTCGTTGACAGCTCACTGTCATTACCTTTTGCTTCCAATTCTAATGGATTACATTCATAATATAGTTTAATTTTCCGAAATTACATCAATGGAAAATCCAATGGGATAAATCACGTTAGCAACACATTTGTCGCCTGCGCTTCTCCATTTATTTGTTCTTTGTGCGTTGCCCAGGCGCCGCTTTGGCTGCGCAGCAATTCGTAACGTAAGCAGCAGCAGCAGCACAGCAGAAGTCGCAGTGCCAAAAGAAAACATCAATAAGAAGTGAGTTCTGAAAATATTCCGATTCACAGTTTTATTTCAATGCAATAATTTTTATGAAGTAAGCAACTCTAAGTAAAATACTAAATATTAATTTTAAACTTTCTTAATATTGTATTTTTAATTTTTTATTATACATCCATATGTGTGTACATACAAGCCCATACCTAAGTGTGGCTTTTCATGTGTACTGTACTGTTTTTATAACTTTCATGTTTTTTTTTTCTTTTTGGCGCTATGTTAGTTTTTGCCCCACTGCTTATGCCGCAAGACTTTTTCGCGCGTCTGCCGCTCTGTCGCCGCCATTGCTCAGCTTTGCTTTGCTTTGCTTCGCAGCAATTTGCTTTGCTCGGTCGGCTTCTGTTGCTGCCTTTGCCTTTAACGTGACCTTTTGCGACGCGTCGCAATGTTCCAACGATGACGTCGCCGCCGCCGCCGTTTTTACAGTTGCTTTTGCTGTCGCTGACGTCCCGCAGCAATAAAACTGATGTCACGTTTTTATGACGCCGTTGATGAGTCGTTATCTTTGATTTCGGCACGCAGTCCAGGCGGCCAGCTCCAGGCTGACATCCCGACAGGCCGTCAAATTGTTTGTGCCTCCTGGTCAATTTGATACCACATCTGTGATTCACCCAAATCCGCTTCAGGTGCTGTCGCGTCTGCGGTCGTTACTTTGTTTCGTTTTCGCTGTTCCTCTTCTTTTTTTTTAATTTTCGCGCAGTTCAATTTGCGCTTTTTGTTTTATCGCAAGCTTATAATTTGTTGTGCTTTTTCTTCGTTGGCGTATCGGAAAGAGAGAAGCGCCAAGTAGAATACACGCCATTCGGCGTTATTGTTGTTGTTGATTCTGCTGCTGCTGTTGCTGCTGTGAGGTGCACACGAGCAACGGCGGCCACCTCGTTTCGGATCAGCTTTTGTTTATTGAAGCTTACAGTTGTTTTTTTTTTTTTTTCATTTTGTGTGTGTATTGCTGCTGCTTATGTTTTGTTTACGACCACTGCAGACAACTATAAAATACAACTGCTCTGGCCCCACCAAATCAAGAACATCCACAGATTGTTGCCAAGGCGGCTTCTGTTCACGCAGAGCCCAAAATTCGCTTTCCTGGGCCAGCTGCCCCATAAATATGAAAAATATGCATGGAACGGAATTTATGGGCATTGTGCTGTCCAAATTCTCCAGCTTTTTATAGTTCAGTTTGAATAATATTTTGAATACGTATTCGACAGTTATATATCTATTGATCCTGATGTGCTTAATAATTCATTATTTCATACATTTGTATGCACATCCGTTGTAGAAAAAATAATAATTTATAAATTGTTTTACTGTAAATACGTCAAGTGAGCAGACCAGACTAACCAACCAAAGTAATTAATAAATTGAAACGTTTAATACACTTAAACTGAAATAATTAAACACCAAATAATAAATATGAATTTAAATTGAAATAAAGCGCCAAACAAAAAATTTGCAAATGCGCACCTTGATTAATCGATATATTAAACAATCGATATTTTCGGCATATTACAGGGCCACTGTGAGCTAAACAGTAACAGTACTGTTAAGAGCTTAACAGCGGATGTGCAGCTTAACAGCTTGACAAAGTCGTTAATAAAATGATTATAAATTACGTAGTATAAAATTTCAACAATCATTACTTTTTAAAGTTGCGCTAGTTCTGCAAACGAGCTTTTTTAAGGCAACTGTATGCATAACAGAAATATTATTGCTCAATATATCGATAATAGCAAATGTTAATCGGCACTTAACAGTTGTGTACGCAGCCCTTCAGCTGTGTGCACTTGCATGTGTGGGTGAGCGTGCTCGCGTGTGTGTGTGTGTGCGTGCGTGTAAGCGCCTCCGTGCAATCTATTAAAGTGTGGAATAGCAAATATCAATTGAATATATAGAGAAGAAATCAAACGAGCGTCCGACCGCTGGCGTTCGCCACAATACTAATTGTTTCCAGTGCGATTTTCCGTTACCGACAACATCGCCGTTGCTGTCGGTGCCCTTAATGTTGTTTTCGCTGATGTTGTCGTTGTTGTTGTTGTCGTCGTCGTTGTCGTTGTTGTTGTTGGCGCTGTGTATCTGTTGACGGCAACGCGCAACGGCCAACTGATGAGCTTCAATTGTTTTCATTAAACGGCATCAACAAAAAAAAATATATATATAGTAAAAAAATCAAATAACTAAATAAAATTTATGCGCGCACCACACGCCCCAAACGACGCCCCGCCACTGTTAACCGATCCGCCCAAACGCAGCAAGAGGAAGAAACAAAACGCAGTAGCAACAGTGAAGGCTGCCCGCACCCACACACGCCCTAAATCCCAAGGCAGCGGCTCGAGCTCAGGCTCCAGCTTCAGCTCCGCCTCCTGATCCAGCTCCAACTCCAGCTCCAACTCCAGTTCCAGCTCCGACCTCAACTCCCACTCAGTGCTAACAAATGGCCTCCAACAATTTTGGCAGCAATGCTGCTGCAGGAGCAGCAGTGACCTCGGCCTCTGCAGCAGCAGCCGCGGCAGCAGCAGCTGTCAATGGTGATTTGTGGCGCGAGTGCGTTGCCTGGCTGGTGCGCTGCAAAGTGATACCAGCGGACCACAAGGCCGCCCTGCCCGACGCCGAGATACGTATTCTGGCCATGACGTTGCGTGATGGCGTGCTGCTCTGCAATCTGGTCATACACCTCGACCCCACCAGCATGGATGCGCGCGAGTTCAATCGCAAGCCGCAAATGGCGCAGGTGAGGCATAGCGCCATAAAAGTGTTTATGCGCATATCGTGTATATCGACGATATATGTGTATGTATAACATTCCAATTGATTTGATTTCAGTTTCTGTGCTGCAAGAATATTAAATTGTTTCTGGATGTGTGCCACAATCATTTCAACATACGCGAAGCGGATCTCTTCGAGCCCACGATGCTCTACGATCTGACCAACTTCCATCGCGTGCTCATAACGCTCTCGAAGCTGTCGCAGTGCCGCAAGGTGCAGCAACTGCATCCGGAGTTGCTGTAAGTGGAATGCAATCTCTCAATTTGAGTGCCCCAAATTGTACTGTTATTTCGAACTCTTGCAGCGGCTTCAATCTGCAGCTGTCGCCCAGCGAACGCTCCCACTCGGATGAGGCCATATATAAGGATCTGCATTCCACGTAAGTGCTCAATCGATATTCAATGCGTACGCCGTGTGTTATCTCTAGTGCGTGCTCTTCCCCGCCCTAAACACCATTCCCGCTCCGGCCCGCCCCCTCACCTGCCCTGCAGGCTGAAGCTGGAGCAATTGCAATTGTTACTCTATGCATTTCCTGCCTCGAGATGTTCGCTCGGATTTCATTATGCGCTCGCGCAACCCGACAATGTCCCGATGGCAACACCAACACCATAGACCCGAGACCCGCTTAAGCCCTTGTCTGGCTGCTTATCAGCGAAAGCAACAACAACAACAACAACATTCACAAACAAACAAACAAACACAACAACAACAACAATAACATAAAGATCAACAGTAACAAAACCAACAAATATCCATGCCCCAGCTTTATCTAACACACACACTCTTTCTCTCTCTCTCTCTCTCCCTTTCTCTCTCTCTCTCTCTCTCTCTTGCTCTGTCTCTTTACCGCCCCGTTTTTTGTTTTCTTTTTCCGGCTGTCTGCTCCAACTCTTTCTCCCTCTAACGCATTGTCCCTTTGTCGCCCCACCCCCCCACCGCTCAAAAAAAAAAACAAAATCAAAAATCTCGCCCAACTCCCCATGCTTTGGCTGTACGTCTCCTCGCTCGCTCCTCTGTGTGCCTGTGTGCGTGTGTGTGCTTATGCTTGTGTGTGTGTGTGTGTCTCTGAATGCTACCCCGCACCCCACATCACGCCCGCCACCCGGCAGCAGTAATGAACTGAGGACAACGGGCAGCATCGATGCCACCGGCTCCTCATCCTCGGAGTATTACGAACGGACCTCGCACAGCGGCTCGCTCTCGGTGGAGGATGAGAATAGCGATATTACCATTGAGAACGGCACCGAGGACATTGACGACTATATCGAGGATTCGCTGTCCAACATGTGCGACTCCAGCATCGACAACGATGCGGCCATCAGTGGCGATGGCAATCATTCCGTCCAGGGGCAGCTGCGCGCCCTCTCCTTTGATCTCAATCCCAGTGCCGGCAACAGCGGCAGCTTTGACTGTGTCACGCCCACGCCGCAGGTGGATGCGCCCCAGGCGAGCACCTCAGCTGCCGCTGCCGCTGCCGCCGCTGCTGCTGCTGCTGCCCAAGAAGCGGCTGCAGCAGAAGCTGCTCGAGACGCAGCCACAGCAGCAGCAGCAACAACAAAAGCAACAACAACAACAGGCAATGGCAAGAACTCTGCCATCGAGAGGCAACATCATGCATCCAACAGCTCCTCATCCTCGTCGCTCTTCGTCAGCGAGAGCCAACGGCTGCAGCGAGCCGCCGCCGCCGTCTACAACTATCGTTCCTCGATGATGATGTCGACGGAGCACGAGTATGCCTACATCAATGACATCTACAGCGAGGACGATGAGAAGGTCTACGAGGATCTCTGCTACGTCACCTTCCAGTCCAAGGCCAAACCAGAGGTGTGCTCTCAACCTACTCTCTCGCTGTATAACCAAAACAAAAAAAACAATATCATGTGTTGCACCGCCTATCAGTATACAATATAGCTATATCACAACCGTCATACCTCATCATCCACGCACACACACACACACACACTCACACACACTACAATCCAAAGAATCGCTTCTGTTTAGCACGCGCCTGTCTATTGTCTAGCTGTCCTCATTAGCAACTACTAACCTGGCCGCCCCGCACTGAAATCTCTCCCTCACACACACACACACACACACACACACAAACTCACCTACACATACATATGTATATTGCTGTATATCCACCTGCAACCCATATACATATACATATACATATACATATACATATATATGTGCATATGTATATGTGGGATTATGTCTATGCATTCTTTTCTGTTTGCTTTCTGTTTTTCCGTTGCGTTATCTCTTTCTTTGCCCGCTATAAGCCCCCTCTTTCTCTATCTCTCTCTCTATCTCTCTGTCTCGCTCACTCTCTGAACAGACCTCGAGCACTATTCGTAACCCCTCACATACCATAAAATGCAATTCCAATTGAACCAAACTGACAGCGGAAACGGCAAACCATTTATTTATATATTTGTTTTTGTTGTTGTTCTCTCCTTCTTCTTCTTCATCGCACCTATTTTTTTTTTATTTTGTTGTGTGTGTTTTGTTTATAATCAAATCGGTTGTCAACCAAAGCGGGAAAATTCGCAAGTGTCATTAGTTTTGGACATATATCATATATCTGTATACATATATGTATGTATGTATATGCTTGTATTTTAGAGCTCGAGCATACTCTATGCCAGACACGACCCATTGACTGACTGACTCACGGCGCCCCTCCCGATATCGATCGGCACTCTTTGGGTTTTTTATTCAACAGCTCTTCAGATAAGAGCTATCCCAAATGGGTATCTCCGAATCAAACATGTTGCGTATCTGAAACCCAAAAACATTTTAGCTAATCTCAAATGCGATTGAGTTCCAAAAACAAAAAAACAAAAAATGATTTAGTGAAACTCCATTTGCAAAACCAAAGATCCAAAGGCTAGGTCTATGTGGATATCATCATGGACTTGGAGATTGTAAAAACTGAGAATCTAATTTGATGTATCTAACAATATTTCATATAAGATCTTGAGCTCAGCAGGAATCTGATTTGACTTGTCTACCCAGCCAATATAAGATTTAAGAATATTCCCAAATGAATGAATTATCTTATATGTAGCATTTCCAAACCTTGATTCACGACATATAAGATAATGCTCTTTGACTTTTAGCCCCATAACTAGAACTAACCAACGCCAAGACTTAAGACACACATCTCAGTTCTTTATACATATGCATATATCATCTATTTAAGCCAATTTAAAGATAGAACATTTACACATCTTGATTCAACACAAAGTAGATAATGCTATATTGCTTAACTAATCTGCAGATTAGTTGGAATCTTAAATCTAATGGTAGTTCTTGAGACACACAACTTTTGCCTTACACCGCCTTCAATCAATCCTATATATATGAAGTTATATCTATCACCTATTTAAGCAAGTTTAAAGATTTTCTTTTAAAACATTTACCCAAGATCTATATGATCTATGCCCTGACGTTTTGTGTAGATCAGTTCGAGTCGTGGCACTATAAATGGAATCATTAAAAGCATATCTTAAGACACACAACTTTTGTCTTCTTCCGCCTTTAATCAATCCTATATTTACATAAATATCTACCCAGATTTATATATAGATAATAATTCTGTATAGTGTTGTTATGTGTGCGGGTGTGTGTGTGTGTGTCTGTGTTTATCTTTAACAATAAGCGAGTATCTACATACAATAATCCTTGCCGATCTTTGGGAGATCAAAATTGTAACTTTCTAGAGCTTAGTCAAGTCTTTTCTTTGAATACAGTTCGTGCTTTCTCCATTTCTACTAGTCCTGTATGTGTGTGTGTGTGGGTGTGGGTGTCTCTGTAAGTGTAAATAAAGCAATATATGATTCTTATATAGAGGAACATGATGTTTGAAGCTTCTGCCACACTCCGCTCACTGCTGAGGCACTGCATCATCATTGGATTCGTCATTGTCATCGGCATCGTCGTCATCGTCGTCGTCGTCGTCGCAGCTGCTGTTGCAGCTGTAGTCGTCGACGCTATTGTAGATATTCGTGAGCAGCGGCGTCACATTGACGCCGGGCACCAGCTTCTCCAGCAGCTGTCCCGCCACCTTGCACAGGCCGCCCAGACGGCGCTCCATGCGATGCTCGTAGCGGCGACGATGTCTATAGTATTTCTCCCTTTCGCTTAGTACCTTGCGCTTCCTCGGACTCGTCGCTAGCTTCTTCTCTGCCGGTACTGATCCTGACCAGCTGGCCGACTTGGTTGCCGCCGGCTGCTCGTCCAGCGGCATGGAGCCCGAGCTGGTGGGCAGCTGTTCGACAGTGTTCGACTCGCAGATGTCGGACGCTGACTTAGCTGGCAAGGGGGAGGCCAGGAGGGATTCCACTTCCGATAGATCGGATACCTCGACAGCAACCGGATCCGATGGCTGTGAACTCTCCTGGGAATCTGAATCAGTAAATAGGTCCAAAGTCGAATCGTCACCCGTTGTCACACTGAAGTGAGAATAGCGCTGCTCAATGGAGCTGCCTTGGGGCAGCTGATCATCCTCCTGATGCTCAGCTAGTGTCGGCCGATCCTCGGGAGTGGCCTCCGTTTGGTATTTCTTCTTAAATTGCTTCGGAGCGGTCAACGGACCGAAATTGTGGTCATTGACAACGCCACGAATGGCCAAATGGTTGGGCGACCGCGAATGGGAGTGAGAATGCGAATGGGTGTCAGAGGGCGGCTGCTCCTGGACATTGGGCTCCTTGAGGGCGTATGAGTGCAGGTCGGCGGTCTTCTGGTTCATATACGCATGGATCTCGCCAAAGAACTCCCACTCCTCGTTCAGCAAATCGATGCACTGCTTGCTCAGCGGCGTCACCTGCATGGTCGACTTCTGGATGCGATACCGTTGCACCATGTTGAGCCACTGTTTGCGCAGGGCGCGTTCGCTGTAATCGCCTATTTTGGCCATGTCCTTGAACTTTCTGCAAAGCACGCATACAAAGTCGTTTATGAATGTGTATATACATATGCATACATACATATATGATAAGTGCACTTACTTCCATGGCTCCGCCTGCTTGGACGAATACTTGGAGAACAAATCTTCAGCTTCGATGCGTTTGGTCACCAGCAGACGCTTCTCCTCCACAGACCCTAAGTATATTTTGGCATATAATTCTCAGTAATAACACACATTGCCCATGCATTTGTCCTACTCACACTTCTTGGAGCCACTTTTTGCATATGTGTGGTGCTCCATTGCGCACTCTTGCAGCTGAAAATGCTCTCGACGCACGTGCACAGCCAAATAAATGAACAAAAAAAAAAAAAGAAAAATGTGAATTTGATGCTCGGCTGCTGCTATTGAGCTGCTGAGCTGTTGCTGTTGGCAGCACTCCCTGGTTATGTTAGCTTAGCAGTTTAATGTTATGCACATAGCAGCGCTGTTAGGCAGCTGTTGTGCTCAGTTGGTACATGTACAATCGATATCGAAATCGATTAGTGGCGCCCCTGTTTGATTTAATTTGTATAAATTATATGTTATCGTTATTAATTTATGATTTGAATTTACTATTCTTTGATTTTGATTTTTATTGTTATTTTGATTTAGTACCACCGACAACATTGCATGCAATGGAACCGCTTATGATCACATCAACACAAAAGAAGAGGAGGTCTATCAAGATTTGTGCGCACTGCACAGAACGAGTAGAGGCCAGGTAGTAATTTCATTTCAGTTTGTACATTATTTGCATAAATAGCCTGCCAAAAATAAATAAATAAGTAAACAATGTTTAGCTCTGCTTAGTTGCATGCGCATGCTGCCCAAACTCGGCTCAGATAAACTAAAGATTTTGCATCTCTTCCCTCCCGTTCGTGTAGACAACATCCGCGACCAGCTTTGAGCAACGGGACTATGTCATACGCGAACTCATCGACACCGAGTCGAACTATCTGGACGTGCTCAATGCACTCAAGGCCAAATTCATGCTACCGCTGGAGCGGCATCTCAATCAAGATGAACTGCGTCTCATCTTTCCCCGCATACGGGTGAGCACTGAGGGGAGGACCGGAAAAGGATTTCCATGTTTATATCTGTTTTCTTGCTCTTTTAGGAACTGGCCGACATTCATACAAAGTTTCTGGAGAAGCTGCGCGAATCACTCATGCCCAACGCCAAACAGAAGATGGGCCAGGTGTTTCTTGAGTTCCGTGAGCCTTTCCTCATCTACGGCGAGTACTGCTCCTGCCTGCTGAACGCCATAGACTATCTAGCCGATATTTGCAAGAAGAACCAAATAATTGACCAGCTGGTGCAGAAGTGCGAGCGGGAATATAATGTGGGGAAGCTGCAGCTGCGGGACATCCTGTCGGTGCCCATGCAGCGCATACTCAAGTATCATCTGCTGCTGGACAAGCTGGTGAAGGAGACGTCACCGCTGCACGAGGACTACCGATCGCTGGAGCGGGCCAAGGACGCCATGATCGATGTGTCGCAGTACATCAATGAGGTGAAGCGCGACTCTGACCATTTGGTCATCATACAGAAGGTCAAGGACAGCATCTTCGATCTGAATCTGCCGCACAACGGCAACGATCTGCTGCAATATGGACGCCTGCTGCTCGACGGCGATCTGCATATCAAGGCCCACGAGGATCAGAAGACCAAAATGCGTTACGCCTTTGTGTTCGACAAGATTCTGATACTGGTCAAGCCGCTGCATGTCAAGACCGGCGACATGCAGTACACATATCGGGACTCGCACAATCTGGCCGACTATCGGGTCGAGCAGAGCCACTCGCGTCGCACGCTCGGCCGGGACACGCGCTTCAAATACCAACTGCTGCTGGCCAAGAAGTCGGCGAAGACCGCCTTTACGCTCTACTTAAAGTCGGAGCACGAGCGGGACAAGTGGCGCAAGGCGCTCACTGAAGCCATGTGAGTACAGTGAAGCCTGCTCAATGGATTTACTTCTACAACATTTTCATTTTTTCGTTCAATATTTGTGTAGGGAGAGCCTCGATCCGCCTGGCTGCCGGAATACGGATCACAAAATGGAAATTTACACCTTCGATGCGCCGACAACGTGCCGGCATTGCTCCAAATTTCTGAAGGGACGCATCCACCAGGGCTATCGCTGCAAGGTGTGCCACATCAGCGTGCATCGCGGCTGCATCTCCTCCACGGGACGCTGCAAACAGAATCCGGTTAGCATACCGCCGCCCGTCTGCGATCGCCAGCTGTCCGAGTTCAATTGGTTTGTGGGCAACATGGATCGGGAGACGGCGGCCAATCGCCTAGAGAATCGACGCATTGGCACCTATCTGCTGCGTGTGCGTCCACAGGGCGCCTCCTCGCCGCACGAGACCATGTACGCGCTCAGCTTGAAGTGAGTGCAATATAAATGGGATTCAAATAGAAGTTCATGTAATAGCTCCTCTCTCTCCCTCTCTCTTTGTTTGTCTGTCTCTTTTTCTATGCAGAACCGACGACCATGTGATTAAGCATATGAAAATCAACCAGGAAAACGATGGCGAGTCCATGCTCTATTGCCTGTCATCGCGTCGCCATTTCAAGACCATCGTCGAGCTGGTTTCGTACTATGAGCGCAATGATTTGGGCGAAAACTTTGCCGGGTGCGTATGGCTCGTTTATATACATGTGCCACTGATGTATTAAGCGATCACCAATACATACAGAAGAGATAGTCCGCTTTATTAAACTCAGATCCAGAGCGAAACAAAGGGTTACGAGCCGATGCAATCGGCTGCTCTCTGAGTTTTCAAAGTCAGAGTGTGAGTGGGAGACACTCTTTGGTAGACATCGAGTAACGGACAACAGTTATTTGAGAGCTGAGAGTTAACAAGGAAAAGGATGGGAGATACATCTCCCAGAATATGTTAATGAAAGAAAATAACGGGAGAAATAGAATACGTATGTGTGTGTGGGTACATTAAATGTACATAGAACATATCATATACATACATATGAGATACATAGAACATTGAAAATGTGTGTGTGTACATATGTACATATATGATACATAGAACATAGCAGATAAGATGTTATTCATAGCGCATAGGTGATATAGAATATGTATGTATGGACACATGTTATACATAGGAGATATGGATTATCTATATATTCATATAACATATGTTATTCATAGCGCATAGGTGTGCAGAATATGTGTGTATGTATGTGTGCACATATGGTATATGTACATAGAGCATAGAAGATATAGAATATATGTATATGTGTATGTGTATATGTGTACACAAGCTATACCTATGTACATAGGTAGTAAGGGAAGAAAGAGAGTTAGAGCTAAGCTTGGGTCATGACACGCCCTAGCAGATTTGAAGGCAGGTGACTTGTAGGTCTTCGAGTATTGAGCTAAATCTTTGATCTATAGTGCTAAGAGGGTATTGAATCTTTCGAAGTAGTTTCTAGCGACTGGCCTGTATTTGATCTCTACTTGATATAGAGATCTTACTCGTTATGCCTGCCTCTCATACGTGAAGGAGATCTAAAGATCTCGCTGAAGATCTCTGGTGTTCTATAACATCTAGACAGCCATTCCATAGAGACAGAGCCCGCGAGCTGAGCTGGCGCTATGTTGGTTGACTCTGTCGTCAGGTAGAGAGTTTTTTTTTTGCCAACTTGGATGTGACTGACTTTAAATATAAATACCAAATATAATACCAAATATCATCCATTTATATTAAGAACAGCAGCCGGTTATAACGACGCGCTCGTTGTAACCGGAAGAAGCGATAATCATATAAGTTTCTCTGGGAACCAACATGCTCATCGTTTTAGCCGTACGAACGCTACAAACGGAGTCGTAATACCCGAATTCTGGTGTACTTCCCATCCATCCATCGATTTCACTAATTTGTGTGTGTTTCGTCTACAGGCTCAACCAGTCGCTGCAGTGGCCCTATCGTGAGGTCTATGCCACGGCGCTGTACGACTTCGATCCGAAGCCCGGCAGCAATCAGCTGCAGCTGCGAACCGATTGCCAGGTGCTGGTAATTGGCAAGGATGGCGACAGCAAGGGCTGGTGGCGTGGCAAAATCGGTGATACGGTGAGTATATGGTATATGTACCCATATATAATATATATTTATATCATACAATTCATATGCAGGTGGGCTACTTTCCCAAGGAGTACGTGCAGGAGCATCCAGTGACTAGCGACGAGCTTTGATATTACAACTCGGAGGTTTACTTTGCACCCAAAGCGAGCACACCAACGGCGGCCATTTCTGAGACACCTGGAGCGACAAATGTGGAGGCGATTAACAGTTAAGCAACAAAAACATGATGATGATGATGATGATGATGCCAGCCATATTTGTTGCACTGCACTTAGTTCAAATATACAAAAAACACAAAACAAAAATCGATCATATTTAAAGGAAATTTGGAAAATTATTTGCATTGCGTCGTTTGAAACATTAGTGCCAACAAAACGGAACAGATTCCAGCAATGCCTGGAAATGTTCTAAAAAATTACAAAAAAAAAAAAAACATTTATTTTTTAACTAATTGTATGTGGCAATAAATAATATATATATACAAATATATATATATATATAGTATATAAGCATGGCAACTTAGTTTATTTACATAAATTTAAAATTAGAAAATTTTTTTTTCTAATTGTATATTTCTCCTTCACGTTTTTATTGTATATTGCGCTGCACTTGATGGTTAAGTTAATAGAAAAACAAAAACGAAAACAATATTATTTGAAACGAACATTAAACAAATGCGCTGTGCAGCATTTCATACAAGAAGCTTTAAACTTTATATATAAATATATATGCACAAAGCAAACGAGAAACTGAATAACGTAGATGCGAATATACACTTGAATGTTAACATTAATATATATATATATATATATATATATATATATATATATATA
>NW_022046563.1:0-12383 GCF_001654015.2 Drosophila navojoa
CGCTGCCGATCTTTATATTGGCAGTTTCCACTCTTTTGCGACTGCTGACTAGGACGGCTTCGGTTTTGTGTGCCGCTAGCTCGGGCCCAGCTCCTGTCAACTAGTTACGTATGCGATTGATACTTTCGCTGCACATATCGAGAGTATCTTTAAGCTCCTTGCCTATGGTGACAACGGCTACATCATTAGCAAAGCCAATGGTGTGCGCACCTGCTGGTGTGTGTGTGTGTGTGTGTTGCTTGAAGGATTCAGAGGATCTCGTAGGGTATAATGGTTTTGTTGAAATGTGTGTAACAGGCAGAAAGGCGTGACAGACCCCACAATGCAAATATACGCAATTTAATAAGATAATCACAATCTTAAAATTTCAAGAAGAAAAGTTATTAAACAATTAAGTTCCCATGGTAAGCCCACACTACAGCCCATTTATGTGCGTATGTATGTCTGTGTGCTTGTATTTCTTGTTTAAGCAGAAAGAAGCAAAGAATTATCATGATTGTCATGATGAAATATCAGTTGCTCGAAGAGTACAGAGATATCGTAGTCGAGCTGTCTCGACTAGAGCTCTCTTACTTGTTGTTTAATAAATTTTTTGTGCATGCACTACATTCATGAAACTTTACGACCGTGACGCATTTGCCACAGCTCAAGTTTCTAGTATTTTACAAATATAGAGCTGAGGGTTCGGATATAGGAGAGGGGGTGAATTATAACTAAAATCGAAATTCTATAAAGTACATATTAGTCTTCAATAAAAATTTGGCGACTCTAGCTTTAAAGATGAAAAGCTATAAATTTATTACTGATTTTCGAAAATATTTTTAATTAAAAACAAAATAACGGGACAAGTTGTCGAGTTTTGGAGAAAACTCGATATGCGCGTTATATATACAGGCCTAGGATGATTTTCCATTGACAATGGGTTGAGGGTATAAAATAACATCAAGAAACAGAAACAAAAATCCGACATCGGCCTCGTGGCATTGAGTGGAGACGAGTCGTGTTCGTGGTGTACTCGTTCTTCCGCGCCTCCTTCCGACTTCCTTTAAATTTTTTCATTTTTCAAATTATGGGGAGAAAAAGAATTTGTGAAATAAATAAGAAAATCAACCACCAGTGACGACAGCCCCCATTGCCAATTGCCAGTTTTGGAGATGTACAAAAGGGAAAGCAGCGTAGAGCAGAGCACAATTCTCAGCCCAGTCCGGCCAACGTCCTGTGTGGCACCGGACTCAATACGACACGAGCGCCAGAGTCAACAACGAAGGCGAAGGCCAAAAATAAAAGTTTTGGTGTTTCACTTGCAGCACGGCCGAACACCAACAACGACAGGCATCGTTGGACTCGGCAGCAGTGAGTGAGCATCATCATCGTAAACATCATTATAATCACTTTCGTCTTTGTCATCATCATGATCATCATCATCGTCATCGTCATCATCAATATTTGAATTTAAAATTTTTTATTTTAGCAAACGCGCGCCATATTTATTTCTCCCTTTGATTTTTCTCGCCTGCCTTGCTTGTCACAACTGCCTCTTCTTCTTATTATTATTTTTCTTCTTCTTCTTCTTCTTCTTCGTTTTGCGTTCCAGTTTATGTCGAACGCTTGTCCTGCGCACCATCCAAACCGACCAACACCCTCCAAACACCTCCACCACCCCACCACCACTGCCGTTTTGTTTTATTACGCAAGCATTTTCCTACCATTAATAGCCGCGAGGCATTAAATTTTTAAATCACCCGCCCGAGCACCGAGGGTAGTAATGGTCTGTGGGGCGGTGGACGATGGGCGATAGGCGATGGGAGATGTGCGATATTGATGGTGGAGTTGTGTGGGGCGTTCGTGGAGAGAGAGAGATGACTGAGGAGAAGGTGGGGCGTGAATTCGAATGGCAATGGTATATCAAAAAGTACAGTCGCGTTGCATAAAACTTAGCTTTATGTTCGCCACTTTTTCGACCAGACACAAAAAGCAGCATCAAGCGGCTTGGAGTCAATTACTTAAGCTTACAGAATACAAGGATGGATCGCAACAGGAAAATTACATTGTATGAGAATACGAATGAAGAAAATGATTTTAATAGATTTGAAGTCGGAAAACAAGTCCGCTACTTTCTATCATATCATGCTGTAAAATACATCCATATATATATATATATATATATATATCCAAAATGACGGACGATAGAGGGAGAGAGTGATTAATTTATTAATTCATTCAATGGAGGCTGATTTGTTGACTTATGTTAGGTCGACATGATTATAGAAGTGGACATATGCTTGGCCTAAATGGAAACTCAAGTGAAAAAGGCAAGACAAGAGACGATCAGGATTTATTGCGGTGTGTTTGTAGTCCTAGCTACCTAGCGGTGATCAAATGGGCAGAGTTATGTAAATTAGGCTG
This sequence comes from Drosophila navojoa, assembly GCF_001654015.2. The sequence continues at coordinate 2,407 of NW_022046563.1, forward strand.
CAGACAGTTTCACCTTTCCTCCTTTCAAGACGAAGGGTTGCAATTTCTATTGAAGGATATGAGATGTGATGCGCTGTGATGTGCTGTGCTGTTTTGGCTCAGCTTCTACTTTATAGCTGTTGCCTGGGCTGTTCTGCTGAGTGGCCGGTGATCGGACACCTCGGGGCCACTGGGCTAGGCCCGGCAAGGGACGCACCTGGAAAACTGGTTTTCTCACGATAGCCAAAGGTGGCTGTCATCACCGGTGCATACGGGGTTGACTAAGGCGAAACGGACAGCGGCAGGACATTAGCAATCCAGAGATGCTGTCAAAGCTGCCATAGCGAGTATTCAAATTAGTTCCTTATACTGGGTTAGCTAGCGGTCGCTGTAGTAGTGCATCTGAATGTATGTGCGTATTAATGCTGGATCGTGAAAGGGTTGCCCTTTCCTTTTCTGCCCTGTCCTGTTCTGCCTTTCCCTGTATAGGTCACTTCAATTTGCATAGCATCCGCATTCGAATCAGCGTCCGCATCCGCATCCGCGTACCGCAGACCCCTTAATTCGCTAACTGCCAAACTGGTCAAACCGGTCTTCGTCCCGAATCCGTTATCCTTCATACATACATATGTACATGCATACATATATAGTGATGTGCGTACATGCGGACACTTGGCTTTCCGTGTTGGCTGGAGCATTGTTCCCTAACTTAGGTCAGTTGCTGACAATCACATATAAGTACATACATATGTACGTATTTGCATATCATCGGCCTTCAGAGTTGCGCCATCAAACTTGTTCTTTCTGGTTTGGACGAGCCACTGTGTGAGCAGATACATATATATATATATTTCTCTGAACGTGTGTGTGTATATTTGTATGTGTATGTTAGCACATGCGACGTCCCACATGTGTGACGCTATGAGTAAGATAGGAAGCAGCGAATGGAAGCATCACACATGTGTGACGCGACTGAGCAAATGTATATGTGTGAGCATTTCCCCGTTAGCCATAATAAAGCCTACTGTTTAGGCCTTTATGCGAGCAGAGGAATCATTCCGCTTTCAACAGCGAAGCCCAGCATGTGAACAAACGAACTGAATCTCCGACAGACTAACTAAGTAAAGTGAACGATTCGAAACAAAGAAAATAGAGGAATGTGTGACTGATAAACCGAAAAGCTTAACGAACTTTTATTTTGTTTAATTAGTGCATTCTCAATTATTAATTATTGATCAACCAGTACATAATTCTATCAAAATACACTAATAAGCAACATACAAATATCGCTCTATATGTATATACATATATTGGTGTGATATCATGAAGCTATAGTTCATTCTATTGCATTGGACTCAACTTTTTAATTCGTTGAATAAAAACATTCATATTGAGTGTCAATGAAGCTGAATAATTATGGAAAATGCACTAATCTAATCGGTAGTGCCCGAATGGCGTACGTGTGTTGTATACGTGTACACCTAACGTGCACGTACACTCGCTCAAGTGCTATGCATGGCTAAACTACAAGTTTCTACTATTTGCACAAGATTAATTATTCATTGATTTTTTGAATGATGGAGAGCCATCCGATAATGAAGATATTCCAAAACGAAATAGACGAAATCGAACCAGCATTAGCAATTTATATCTTTTCGAATAAACTATAACTTAATTAGTTTTTTTTAATATACTCATACTCATACTGAGTGCATCTCATGGGGATTCTCGCTCCCATTTGCCATGGTGAAGGTATGTGTTGCTGTTGCTGAGGAGACTGATTATTACAGTCTTATTTCAAGCATCATTTGGGTATGAGTGTGGTTTACACACGACAGTCAAGGGTTATTTAAGGGCTCCAATGCAAGCTTATAGCGTTGTTATATCTATCATTATCGATTCGTTATGGTCCAATAGCCAGACTCTAAAATTAACTGCTTTGTCTGTTGTAAATAAGTACAATGTTTTCAAAACCCACAGCAATACCGCTGATACTTTTTTTTTATTTTTAGCTGTAAAACTGTAGAATAATATCGTAGATTAGAGTAGAGTAGATGCATTTGGAAGTGGACGTGGGTAAATAATACCAACTTTTCAGGAAAAGTCCGCAGTATCGGACATATTTTTTTCAAAACTATATAAGATATTCGATCCTACATAAACTTTATAATTTTTTGCTTAAATTATCTGCAGCTATAAACAGAGAGGAGTTTTTCTCTGAAACTGGAGAAAGATAATAATTGTATGATCAAAGTTAATCGTGAATTAGCTTGAAATATATAATTTTGATACCCATTTCCATTTTTATAGATGTTTGTTATTAAATATGTTTGAATAGGAATAAAAATGTATAATTCTTCTAACCCATTTTCATTTTTGTAGATTTTTCTTGATAAATGGGTCGCCTGGACTCATTGGACGAGTATTTCCTTTCGATTGTTTCGTTTGCCATTTTTGTATTTCTCGGGGGTGGACATTTCCGAACTGTGTATTTGTGGAAGTGCACTCGTAATATATGTGTGATTTTGTATTAGTGTGTGAGTCGGTCGTTTGTTTCGCCAACCATCTTGTTTTTTCCAGAGTACAAAAACTCACCACCACCACAAGCTAAGAATCGGTATCAGAGAAAGGCAGAAGCGGTACACGCACACAGACAGACACACACACACACACACACACACACACACAAGCAAGCAAGCACACACAAGCACAAGCAAAAAAACACACACGCACACACACACACACAGAACCATTCCAACGCCCCTTTGCCAAGGCCATGGCTGAACTTGTGGCCGAACTCAAGTCCCAGACCTTATCCCAGTTCGAGTTCGAGTTCGATCCCACTCGGCTCGACCATTTGGTTGCACTACAAACAAGTGAGTTAAACAATTGTGAGGGCGCCTAACCGTAGTAGAAAAAGGGAAAGGGATACTAGCGGCCATAGTGAATTCACTTTACCAGCTCTTAACAAAGGCAACCACTTGTATCGAAATCATCGATTCGAACTGAGTCTATTACTTATATGTAGTACATACATAGTATCGCTTGCCCGACATTCTAATCATTCTCCACTTTTTTATAAACCCATACATACACACGCGAGCAGAAGCCCGCGCTCTGCCAACTGCGCAGTAAGCAGCGACTGCGCTGCAGTATGGGCAATAGTATGAGAATTTATTTGTTGAATAATTTAATATCTGGACGTACAATCTTCTGTATCTGTAAATTACAAAATGTTTGTATTCATCGTATGTATATACACGGTAAATATAAATTCTCCAGGTCTAAAAGTATTCAAATGACTCTGAAAAACCAAAATCGATTTTTCGATTATTCTCGATAAAAAGTTGTCGGATAATTTATCGAAAGAATAAGACAAACTTGTACTGCGCAAGGTACACAAGAGTATGCACACAAAATTTCAGCTCTCTAGCTCTCATATCCTCTGAAATCTAGGCGGTCATACGGACGGACGGACGAGCGGTTAGACTACTACTCATGAATTCAATCATTAATTAATGACATAATTTTTACTGTATGACAAACCAGTTTATACCCTGTAAAATTATTTTTTTATTTTCTTTTTCACCCATAAAATATTTAGAAAATTAACAATAATAATCTTAATATTTTTCATCTAATTCGATATTCTTCCTTTTAAATTTCCGGTTTCGCTTATATTATCCTATCGTTATTAACGGACGCTCGATCAGAGCAAGTAGATAAAATAAGTCTAATACCCTGCGTGAAGTTGTTAAATCTATTGCTCTTTCGAACATGAGCACTTTTATAATTTGTATATATTTTGTTGCAAGCTTCTGTTGGGTTTTCGTCAAGAATACTTTCAGCTATCCTAGTATCCATGGATCAAAAATATGTCTACAATTGGGACATGGAATACGAAGCATAGTTAATCATTTATATTTTAATATATGAGCGCAGAACGCTAAAAATTTGTTATTATTTATATAGGGCTCAGAGCCTCTGAGTCAGAGGAGATAGCAAATACAGTCTTGCAACATCAGAAGCAAGTTTTATCTTCACCTAAGTGCTAGCACTGACAGTAGAGACAGTCTTACTTTAAGTTAGATGTTTATTATTTGTAAATAAAAATAAAAGTTTGAAAACAAGTAAGAAGATTCTAGTAGAGACTGCGCGACTAGGAGATACTCTGAACTCAATCCAGTCTGATATTCTAATCACTCTGCACTTCTTTATGGTACACATACATACACAGGCACGTATTAAAACGTGCTCTGCTAACTGCGCAGTAAGCAGCGACTGCGCTCGGTCTGCGCTGCAGTGTGAACAATATTATGAGAATTTATTTGTTGGATAATTTTATTTCTAGACGTACGATCTTAATGAAACTTTCAGAACGTAAACATAATGTTAAGATGTATGTACATTCCAAAGCACAGTCTCAAGTACTTGAAAGACGCCGTGGGTAAGGGGGTGGATATAGGGGTGGGGGTAAATTACAACAAAAACCGAAATTATATAAAATACAAAAAATACACATAATAAAAATATAGAAGCTCCAGCTCTTAAGGTGTTGGAGATATAATTAAATAACTAGCTTTTAATTGATAATTAAATAGCTCTTATATCTTCTGAGATCGACGCGTTCATACATACGGACAGACAGACAGACGGGCAGTGCCAAATCGACTCAGCACTTCGCTCTGATCTAGAATACATATACTTTGTGGGGTCTGCCACGCCTCTTTCTGCCTGTTACATACTTTGAACAAAACCATTATACCTTGATTTCCCATTTTCAATGGGTTCAGGGTATAGTAAGAAAGCTCTAGTTGGGACTGCTCGACTACGAGATCTACTGATATTTCAATAATAATTCGCACACACCCATGCACACATACACAGCAGGGCTTACAATGGGAACTTGATTGTTTAATAACATTTCTTGTCGATTGACTATCCTCATGAAACTTTCAGATTATGATTATAACATAAATTTGCATACATTTGGCAAAGCACAAGTCGCTAGTACGCAGGCGTTCTGCTAACTGCTAACGCGCTATTAAAAAAAAAAAACCACATGTTTCAAGTACTAGAAACTTGTGCTTTGATCATATTCTGAAAGTTACATAAAGATACTACCACTGACCAGCGATACTACTGAAAGAGATATTATTAAGCAAATAAACTATCACACTATTGCTCAGATTGCAGCCCAAGCGCAGTCGCTGCTGAGCAGTTAGCAGACCGCGTAGTTACGGGTGCGTGTGCATGTGTGCATAAAAGCAGTGAAATGATTAGAATATCAGCTTGCAGGGTTCAGGGTATCTGCTAATCGAGAGTCTCGACTAGAGCAGCCGTATTTCTTTACTATCACTTGCAGGTGAACAGCTGACTTTAAAACGTTGTATAAATGCCAAAGACGCATTAAGACGAAAAAGACTTGTTCTTTTTTAGTTAAATTGTATACTATTTACAATGTAAATTAAAATCAAATTTGTAATGCTAAGAGAATAAAAAAATGTTAAACTAAAAGCGATTTAATGAAACAAGCATATATATCATTGTGGTTTATTGTGTATGTATATATTTATCTAGCCGACTGACTGCCGAGTGGAGATAATCGATAATCGACTGACAATTATAATCCATCAATCCAATATAGTCTAGTCGAAGACTATAGACTATGGAAGGTACGGACCAGGGCATTCCTCATTGCATGCCTTCATCGATTTCAACTAATCATCATTTGCTTTTTAAAAATGTATGTGGCATTTATTTGCTTTCCCTATAATATTTTACATCTTCTTATAGTCCACACAGTATAATATATATTTAGAAAATTAAAAATATTAACAAATTTTAATGTAATAAAATATATTTTTTCCAAGCTTCAGTGCATCAGATAATTCCAGACTATATAATCTTTTTGAAAATATCATAAGATTTTAAATTAATTAATAAGTGTTGGATTTCTGTTCACATGTTTAATGGAAGAATTTACATGCGCTTATATATATATATATATATATTTATATATATATAATGCAATATCTATATTGCAATAATTATTTAGAGCTGCAGAGTTGAGCCGAAGTCTATACATATACAGTGTCCCCAAAAACTTAGCAAGGTCTCAGATATTGATTCTCGTTTGTATATTATTTTCTCGTGTTTCCAACTGCATGTGATGTGAAATATTCATCAGTCCATCGTTGTTTGCTTTCGATTTCTCCTTGGCTTAGTAATTATACTAGAAGTTAGAGTAATTACAAATTTACCATTCCAAGTATTTCAAATTGTGATACAGAATTTTACGGATAGTTTGAATTTTAATTTATCAAATTGAGGATATTTTTATTTTATTCCCTTTTCATGGCAATTTCATCTTGGCAATTTTGCGATTAGTTTTGATGCCCGATTTTTTCAAATACAGAGACTAGCTTTTCGTTCGTTCGACAGATGGATTATAATCCGCTCCGATCTTATTTATTCACAAAAAATGCGGGATTCGGCGATAGATTTGGTGGCATAGGTATCATATTGTTGCCAATTTGTTGCTGCTGCTGTTGCTGCTGTTGACTTCTAGTATTTGTTGCATATAGTTGCTGTTGAAAACTGTGATATTGTTGCGCATATTTCAGATCATTTGACGACGGTCCGACGAAGTTGACACCCCCCCCGTTGCCTGCTGATGACATAAGATTACTGTTGTTGCTGCCAACAACCATGCTAGGATGTCCTTGCCCCGGTAATTGTACGAGTGGTACTGAGCCTTGCATGCCCACTTGACTTGGACACATGCCGCCTGGCATGGACTTTATGTGCTGCTGTTGACCCTTCGGTTGACCTTGTTGATGTTGTTGATGTGGTGGTTGGTTATGTTGTTGTTGCTGTTGTTGTTGCTGCTGCTGCTGCTGCTGCTGCTGTTGCTGCTGCTGATGCTGATGCTGCTGCTGCTGCTGTTGCTGCTGCTGTTGCTGCTGCTGTGCTGCCGCAAACATTGCTGGCGAATTGCAACTACCAGCGCCATTGTTAAACAAGACAGTCGGATCATTGCAATCCAAGCCATCGGCGCTGCCAGAAAACTGTCCTTGATGTCTATGACTCACAATATTGTTGCCAGCTGGGGCCTGCAAGCGAATGTTGCTCAAACCGCCATGTTGTCGCATCCCAGAAGGGCGCATGCCTCGTATCATTGGTGTCATATCGGCATGCCCTGGCAATCCTACACTTCCAACGACTTCATCGTCCAGGCCAGCTAGCTGATTACAATTCTGAAAAAAATTCATGCTGCTATGATTATTTATCATTTTGTTCTGCTGCAGTTGTTGCTGATCGCCAGGCGCTGAGCTCATATTCATCGCCATTGGACTGCCATCACTTCCAATTGGGTTTGCGATTTGTGGGTTGGCGTATCGCTGCAAGAACTCCAAGCTCGGTGCCATTCGAATATTGCCATTGTTGCCAATATTATTACTACTATTGTTGTTGTTGTTGCTAGTACCGGTATTGCTGCTTTGGGGCCTCACCGGCATATATTGAATTGTATTTGGTGTGCTGGCCTTCACTTGAACATTCGGATTGAAATTAGGTCCCAAATTGACCGGCATGCGACCCATCATTCGTGCGCCCGCTGGTAATATCCCATGAAAGCCGGGCCCAGGTCCGTGCCCGGATACATCACGCATCATGCCATTTGGTCCCGGACTAAAGCTGGAAGGGCCCAATCCAGCCAGTTTAGGATTTAGCATGCGCTGTCCCATCGAATTGATCAATGGGTTTATCGAATGACAATTGCTTGAAACATTACTCATATGTTCCATACTGGTGCCATCCAAATTGGGCACCAAGCCAGCTGCCGCAGCAGCAGAATGCTCTATATTCATATCAACTGATCCCGGAAGTGAACCTGGACCTGGCACCATAATATTCAACCCGCCGGCGGGACTGCCAACGCCCGATACACAGCTCGTTAGTTGCTGAGACATCTGGGCCAGTGACGATATTGGATCAAAGTTCTGTGGCATCTTATTCTGGGCTGGTCGATTGCTACTGCTGTTCGGATTCAGTGGCATATTATCCGAACGACGCCCAAATTGCATGGGTCCTCCGCTGGGTCCACAATTTTGACGCTAAAATCAAAATAACAATGGACTCCGTAAGTATAATCGATTGGATAGACTCTTTGCCTTAGCATATGCATACCTATACGTTAATATAATCATAATTAGCTAGTCAAGCCGATTGAGGTAGGATTATTTCACATCATTTAGTACCATTAGGACCTTTTCATACCCTGACCTCATTGAAAATTAGAAATCATTGTATAATGGTTTTGTTAATCTCTGTCTGTCTGTCCCACTATCAAGTTTACTTTAAAAAATCTATAGGTACTCCCACTACTTTGTTATCGATCTTTAGCACTAACCAGAGAATACATAGAGTGGACATGCAGCGTAAAGCTTTTGAAGAGTATACCTAACTCTTCAAATAGTTTGCCATGCTCATTCAAAATATTTTTGTTTTCATTATTTGAGGGAAGGGTATGAAAGCGTTGGTGCATTATGAAAATGTTTTCGTCTCGAGCATGCACTCACACACTTACAGTCCCTTGCTACATGTCTGAGCAGTCATGTATGTATATGCCTGTGTGAAGCTCTTGATGCCTGTCGGAATTTTAAAACCCAACATTTGCGTTTGGTAGATCTCGTGAACTGCACATAATTACATACATACGTTTGATTGTGTGTTCGCAGGGGACGCGATGCTCACAAATTATAGAGTATCAGTTGCAGAAGCATTTGTATGCCTATGTGATAAAATATGTGCATGGAAAATAAACATTGACGTGTGTGGGCAATGGGACCACAACTTAGAATTGTGTGACCGATTTTGGGTTCGAATTGCTGAATCGCATTTATAATTAAATACTTTAAACCCGGTTATCAGGCTATAATGATAAGCAGTCGATTTAGACCTGTCCGTTCGTATATATGAACACGTCGATCTCAGAAGATATAAGTCCGTCTGTGTGCTTTATTACTTGATTCTACTTCATCTTAATCATCTACATCAATTTTCACTTACCTCGATAGGATTGTTTCCATTGGAACCTTTGTATGCGTTTAGGGCAGTGTTTGGATTATTTTGCACGTGTGCGTGTGGATTAAAGTTTAGCCCCGGGCTGGTTGCCGGAAATCGTGAGTCCATGTTATTTGGTTCGATTAAATTATTCGTGTTATTTGCACTGGAATTCGCATTGGGGTTTCCTGGAGACCGAGGACGCTGCGGACTTGGTCTAGTGTTTTTTATTTCACCTAAATAAACGTGAAAAATTCATTTATAATTATATATAATAGAACGTTTTTCTTCCACAAGATTCAAATGAGTCGTTAAGGTTAAAGGACTTTGCAGTGCATTTTCTAAATGCTTAAAAATTTAATTCAATGCGAACAAGTAAGAATGATCTAGTCGAGGCTGCTCGAATAGAAGGTACCCTGAACCCTGCAATGAACAGATATTCTAATCGTTCTGAATTTTTTTTTATACATACACATGCAACCAACGTTCAAATGTATTTATATTCCAAAGCACAATTCAATTTGAATTATTTGAAATACGTTTTTATGGTACGTTTAATGGTTTTGTGTAAAAGTATGTAACGGGCAGAAGGAATCATCGCAGAGCCCATAAAGTATATATAGTCTTGATCAGGACGACGATATAGCCATGTCCGTCTGTCCGTCCGTCTGTATCGATCTCAGAAGATACAAAAGCTAGAGAGCTGAAATTTGGCATGCATACTCGTGTATACCATACGCAGTACGAGTTTGCTTTATTTTTTTGATAAATCATCCGATAACTTTTTTATCGAGAATAATCGAAAAATTGATTTTGTTTTTTCAGCCTCATTTTAACACTATTAGACCTAGAAGCTTCAGATTTACCGTGTATATAAATATGATGAATACAAACATTTTGTAATTTACAGATTTTGGATACCACGCCCCCAA
>NW_022046564.1:0-25897 GCF_001654015.2 Drosophila navojoa
GAGTGTGAGTGTGAGTGTGAGTGTGAGTGTGAGTGTGAGTGTGAGTGTGAGTGTGTGAGTGCATGTGCAGCCAGTCGCGAAGGCATTGGGAAGGAAGTTGTAGTAGCGGCGTTTTCCGGTTTCCGTTTTCTCCTTTTTTTCGCTCAACTCAGCACAAGTAGAAGAAGAAGAAGAAGAAGTAGAGGTATAGCAGCACAGCAGACGACTGGAGCATGCCAGAAGGCGCAGCAACTCCAGTCGGTTCACAAATATAATCAGTCTGGCGAGCTAACTCAATTGTTTTACACCGAGCTGGCGAGCTAGCCCTCTACAGGGTATAGGGTATCTGCTAGGCGCATACGTCCCTCAAGCATTGATGCTGGCGTGTCAACGTCACGAGAGCATTGGCAATCTGCATGCCAAGGCAGTCGCTCCACACGAGCTGCCCCAATGCTCTTTCTTTCTTCTGTGCTGCAACTCGATAAAGGCAACAACAACAACAATAGTAACAGCAACAACAACAGTAACAACAACGATGGCCAACAATTGCTGCGGAATGCAAACAAATAAGGCAACCAGCAAAAACACATCAGAAACTTGTTGTTGGTAGCTATGCAACGAGTTTTTAAATTTATTTTTAAGTTTTGTAACAACTTGCCAAAATGTTTGCCAGTAAACACACTGGGAGGGAGAGCGAGAGGGAGAGAGAATGCCAGAGGTATGCGCGTCTGTGTGGAGCATTTTGGTTTTTGCAGTTGCAGCTCTTTCAGCTTTTCAGTAAGTGCTCTTTAGCACTTACCACATCACTTGCCCACACACACAGACACACACACACACACACACAGACATACAGCATGCAGATCCTATTGTTGCCATACAAACTGAACCCATATGCCGGCTAGTGGCCTATGGCACCTGCCATCTGGATTTGCAATATATTAATATATTTAAAAGCGCAAAACACAAACTCCAGAGCCAATAGCATGAGATATTTTCTCAAAAATGCAAAACTAAATCGGATTTGGGCATAAAAAAAAAAACACAAATCGTAAACTACAAAATGCACTTCGGGATATTTTCAAATGTTTTGGCCCACACTCGCAAAAGCGGGCAGCCTTAAATCTTGTGCAAAAACAAGCCGGACCAGCAGCAATGGAGGCGGAGTCTTTTACGGAGTGCTGCTGGGGTAGTAGTAAAAGAGTAGTAGTAGTAACAAGTGGTAGAATAGTGGCAGTAGTATAAGTAGTAGAATCGTAGCAGAAGTAGTAGTAGAATAGTACCAGAAGTAGTAGTAGAATAGTAGTAGTAGTCGGAAGTAATAGTAGGTGTAGCAATAGTATAATTAGTAGAATCGTAGCAGAAGTAGTAGTAGAATAGTAGTAGTAGTCGGAAGTAGTACTAGAATGTAGCAGTGTATAATTAGTAGAATCGTAGCAGAAGTAGTAGTAGAATAGTAGCAGGAGTAATAGTAGAATAGCAGTAAAAGTCGGAAGTAGTAGTAGTATAAGTAGTAGAATCATATCAGAAGTAGTAGTAGAATATTAGTAGACGTGATGGCAGAATATTAGTAGAATAGTAGCAGAAGTGGTGGCAGAATAATAGCAGCAGTAGTAGTAGAATAGTAGCAGAAGCACCCGCAATCCTGGCTAAAAGTTGATCAAATGTAATAAATAAATATACCACAAACTCCTACAACAAATCCCAAAACCTTTCAAGCAACCCAAAAGATGCGTATAAAACTTAATTTAAGATTTTCTTAAAAAATGTTAATATGTTTTTGGTTTTGTCCAAAAGCCTCTAACCAATATGAAAATCATTTAAATAACGAATAACGAAATGCATTTGCAAATGGAGTTGAACTACGTGTGTGTGTGTGTGTTTGCATGTGTGTGTGTGTGTGTGTGTGTGTGTGTGTGTGTTTGTGCTTTTGTCAATTGGTCTTAAAACTTAATTTAACCACTTTTATGCATTGGGTAATCTTAGTGGGTCAGCAACTACACACTCATACACACTCACACACACACACACACACACACACACACCTAATCCCTGTGTTGGCTACCTGAACGAACGTTACAGTAAATTGCCTCGAAACAAAATATGAAAACGCATTACTTGGCCTGGCCATGCACCTCTCTCTCTACATGTGTGAGTGTGCATGTGTGTGACTGTGTGTGTGTGTGTGTGTGTGACTGTGTGTGTTTGTTAAAGTTTTGGCCTGCATCTTTGTGCCTTTTACGTTGGCTCCTTCTCTTATTTGGTTTGAACTCTATTTTTATTTTTATTGGCTCGCACGACGACAAAACTTTCTAGAGCACCACTTGAGCAACGCGCCAACACAAATACACACACACACACAGCCACACACACACACACATATACGCGTACACATATGCAATTGCCATAAAGGAAAAGTTGTATTACATTTATGACACTTTTGAATATGTATATACATAAATATATACATATGTGTTTATATTTGTGTCTGTGTGTGTGTGCGTGTGTGTGTGTGTATTTTTATACATTTTTTGTTGGCCTCCGCATATTTTTCGTGTGCTCTGCTTTTTTGCTTAGCACGTTCGCTGTTTTATTTAACTCGCCATTACGTTTTTACAACCCTTTTTGTGTGTGTGTGTCTGTGTGTGTGTGTGTGTCGTGGAGACGACGGCAGCAGGAGTGGCAGGAGTGGCAGGAACAGCAGCCAGTGTTGACAAAGCGGAAAAGGCAAACAAAGCGAAGACTGCAAACAACACGACGGGCAGCACTTGCCTTGGGTGGGCGCAATTCGGGAGGAGACGAAAGGATTGTGGGCTGCGAGCTGTGGAGTTGGCAAACATTTTAGTTGGCGACATTTCATCAAAATGGGCAATGAGTCAATCCCAACAGCAGCCGGAGTAGCAGCGCCATCAGTCGAGCCCAGCCGAGTGCCGAAGGACACGCACTTAATCAAAGCATACTTTTCGGCTAGCGTCGCCGATTTGTTGTCCTTGCCGCATGAAAGGCGAGCAGACGGCAAAGATTTTTCCACTGCTGCCGCAAGAGCAAACAGCAAACGGCAAACAGAAAACAGCAAACGGCAAACAAGCTAAGAGCGAGCCAACAATAAAGCATATGCAAATAGGCAAACAAATGACGAGTAGACAAATAGAATGCCAAGCGCGCATATGTTCCCATCCGGCTGCCATCAGACGCTTATTTCGCAGCCTCCCGAGTGGCATCAGTTAATGCATTACCTAATGAAGATTGCCGCTCAGCCCACCCAAGCAGCCAAAGAGCCACGGAACCATCAAAAATCATGCTAAAAATAGAAGATAGAAGCTGAGGTTGCTCGACTAGGACATATCCTGCACGCGTTGAGGCAACAGATCTTCTAAGCGCTGCCTACTGTAGCACAAGAGATGTGCGAGATTTTCAATACGCATTGTCATCGATAAACCAGTAATCGTTATCGATTTTGTAAAACTATCTAAGTCTCTAAAAACCATTTCAAGTCTCTAGCTCTTATAGATTCTGAGATCGAAGCATTTATAGATGTAAAGCTGAACTCAGCTCATCACACGGATCGCGTATATACATATACAATCTACGATCCGCCACGCCTCCTGCTGCCTGTTACAGACGGTTCCACCAAATCAATATGCCCTGATTTCACATTTGGGCTCAGCAAGAAAAAAAAAATCCTGTGTTCCATTTGCCTCTTTTATTTTATTTTTTGTTTTTATGATACCCCTGAGTTTCGCATAACATTTGTAAATTTATGAAATATTTTTGTGTTTGCTAACCAAATAAAAGTTTCCTGTGTGTGTGCGTATGTCAATTGTCAATCCTTTTTGCGGTCATTTATTTACACGTAGAGCATGTCGCTCAATCCAAACATTTGTTTTACGACTTTGGCATTGCTAAATATTTGCATTAACCGCCGTTTGACATGCGTTTCAATTTCGGACATTGCCAATTTAACGGCCATTTAATTGCCGCTTCATTTCCACTGTGGAAACATGCGCAGATTACGTATACGCAGCGTGAGGCCAGCGCGAGGCCAGCGTGAGGCGCCGTCTGTTTACTCTATCACTTTAAATCGCTCTGACAACTAATTTAAAGTCGATTACAAATACACACACATATACATACATACATATATATATTAACGAATTAAAATATATATTATAATTGCAATTGTAATGGAAAATATTTAAATAATAATTAATTGCAAATTTACATATGTATCTGCCTTACCCATGAAACCCATTGAAAATACGAAATCTGGATAAAATGGTTTTGTTGAAGTAGGCAGATGGAGGCGTGGCAGAGCCCATAAAGTGCATCCATTTTTATCGTGGCTGAATCGATTTAACCTTGTCTTTCACTATGTCCGATCGTATGACCCATAAAAGCTGGAGACAGATCGATAACTATTTCTCTTGCAGTGCAATCGATTCTAAGACTTATCGAAAATGAGTTTTAAAGCTATATTTCCCTCATTAGTTGAAGTATGGTCTCCGATTAGAGTTGTTGTACTTCTGATTTTTGACCCACTTCCATCCCCATCCCACCTATTTCGTATTCCACATCCAGTAGAATCCGTTTATGACGACGCTAAAGGGACTGTAGCTATACCCGGGTGATGCTACAACTATCTATGTCTGCTTATATATGTAAGTTTGTCTAGGTATTAGAGTTTTCGTCGCAATAGACGTACGGACACTATAAGCGGAGTCGCTATTGCCGGACTCTACTTTATATTTGGCAAGTATACACATATTGAATGTCATTATCACAATCTGAATGTTTGATGGCAAAAGTCTATCTACAGGAAAAATTGTTCAAAAAATCATGGTTCTGTCAGCTCTTATAAATCTTCCAGTTCTGATATTTCTTAACGTTCTCATAGCTCTCCCAGTTCTCATTGTTCTTACAGGTTCTTACAGTTCTCATAGTTCTCTTAGTTCTCTCAGTTCTCATAATTTTCCCAGTTCTGATGGTTCTAATCGTTCTCATGGTTCTCGCAGTTCCCTAAGTTCTCATGGTTCTCATGGGTCTCCCAGTTCGCATGGTTCCCTAAGTTCTCATAGTAATCTCAGCTCTCATAGTTCTCTCAGTTTTCATTGTTCTTACAGTTCTCATAGTTCTCTCAGTTCGCATGGTTCCCTAAGTTCTCATAGTTCTCATAGTTCTCTCAGTTCTCATAGTTCTCTCAGTTCTCATAGTTCTTTCAGTTCTCATAGTTCTCTCAGTTCTCATAGTCTCTCAGTTCTTATGGTTCTCTTAGTTATCATAAATCTCTCAGTTCTTAAAGTTCTCTCAGTTCTTATAGTTCTCTCAGTTCTTATAAATCTTCCAGTTCTGATGGTTCTAATCGTTCACATTGTTCTTCCAGTTTTCGTAGTTCTCACAGCTCTCATAGATCTCTCTGTTCTCATAGTTCTCTTAGTCCTCTTATTTCTCTCAGCTCTCACATTTCCCCCAGCGCTCACAGCTGTTTGCTCTGCAAGCAGAACAGAAGCGCAGAAATATGGGCATTTCAGTACCTCAAACGATGCAGGGTATCTCCTAGTCGAGCAGTCTCGACTTCCTTCTTGTTATTTTCACGTAAATATATAACAAAAATTGCTTTAATATGACTTATGTACACACATATATAGACATACATGCACATGTATATTCTATGTAAATATTGGCATATGCTTAAGCTGCTCTATGCGCTAACGATGTGTCTTTTCGTATCTCCTGGCAAATTAGCGGGGAACTTAGTTAAAAGTAAACGTCGCAGCGTTGCGTAGGCGTAAAGGCAGTAGGTGAACCATTTAATTGGGTAATCAAATGAATTCAATCGAAATAATTACACGGACACCCGCAACTAATTACACACATTTATAAGAATGAAATGATGTCCTTGTTGTTGTTCGGGTTGTTGTTCGGGTTGTTGTTGCTGTTGTTGTTGTTGTTGGTTTTTGGTCTCTGGTGTCGCCAGTTGCCGGTTGTGATTTGTTTTTGCTATTGTTGCATGTAATTGATAGCAGGCACGTAGCTGACTGTCACACACAGCTAACAGTGAGAGAGAGGGAGGGAGAGTGTGAGTGTGTGTGTGTGTGTGTGTGAGTGCGTGCTGTGGTAGACACTGCATTTCATCAGTGGCAAATCAAAAGAATTCAGTCAAATGTTTGCCATGCAGACTAAAGCGAGCTAGCATGCAGACAGCAGCATCATTTCTTTTACCACACATACTCAACTGTGTGTGTGTGTGTGTGTGATAACGATGCTGGCGTCGACTTGTCGTTGGCATGTCCTTGCGACTGCTACTAATTTTGCGGCGCTGATGTTTCGTTCATTCGCGCAATTTATTTAACTTGATTTCCTGCAATTTATTTCAAGTGTTGTCGTTTATTTAAGCACTCTGCACACAGACAACCACACACACACACGCACACACACACATTTGCTTTGAGGGCGAGTGTAAAGCGCAGTGCAAGAAAATTATATTTAAAAGCGCTGCATAATTGCGCCCCACTTAGAGTATCTGGCTCGCCGACGCATTGCCATCAGCCACAAATAGTTGCTGACTCACACACACACACACACACACACAGAGCCAAGCACACACACATGCATAAATTTATGGTCTCTGCCGTGCTCATTTGTGCAATTAACCCTTTGAATGTCAGAAAGCTGCATGCGAATTCATTTCTGCATGCGAACTGCAGACAGTGGAGCACTTGGAAGTGAGCAGAGATTAACCGGCGTTGCGCGGTGCATGCATAGCATGCGATTGCATTACACACTCCATTGTAACTCCATTGGCATTGCAGCTGTTAACAACTATCGATGGCTTACCAATAGTATCGATTGATATCCATGGTTAGCTGCGGTTGTGTGTCTCTGCCTATTGCTGAAACTTCTTCGGAGTCAACTCTTATATAACACTAATACTATGACAAGTCTGGCCGAAGAGCTAGTCAGAATCACTCTCTCTCTCTCTCTCTCTCTCTCTCGCTCTCTCTCTTTCTCCCTCGCTGCTGTTGGACTTGAACAGAGTCTAGATGTTGTTCGTTTTGTTGTTGTTGCTGCTGTCGATGCTGTTGGATAGCAAATAATTAACTCATTATTTGTTAGACTATTATCTGTGCATAAGATCTGTTGGCACTATCCTTAGCATCAAAGGAAATTCGATTTTTCGATAAATCCTTGAACTTTTAGTCGATGTTGATATATCGTTTAATCGTTTTAGGTGTATAACTGAAGGAACGTTTTCTTTTCATAGGTTTAAATGAAAGACAATCTTTCTTGTGCCTACTTAATTTATTATAGTTAATTTGAAGAACGCAAAGTATAATAATAAAAAACAATATTTTGATTGTTTTGCATTTTATAATCTTTTTTTAAATATTTGTAAATATATTTAATGCATAACAATTTATTTAAGAGTTATTCCAAATGTTATAATACAATAAAGACTAAAATAGTTTTGCATTAAATAGTTTTATATTCATTAAATATTTGTAAATAAATATTTGTATTTTAAATGTTTAAAAAAATTTAAAAAAATATATACATTTATGAGAATATATAAAATATTTAAGCAATTTTCGAAAAGTATTTTACAACATTTGTTGAATATTCTTTGAATATTATTATAATTTTTATATGTTATACATTGATTTCGCCAGATCAGTGATTTTTCTACAATGTTCATAATATCGTATCACTGCGTCAAAAATTGAAACACTTCTTGCGTTAGAATTGATACGATAGTGTAGTGGAACATTATATTAGATAATATAGCTAATATATATATATATATTTTATTATATATTATATATATAGTATATGAATCAAAGAAAACGATTGGCCAGGTGTTTACGATAGTATCGTTAGTAGCAGCATACTTAAGAAAGGATCGAATGCAGTCACTAACGTTAGATCTTTCGACTCTAACCAAGTTGAGACTTAGCTTTAACTGCTCTGTTGAGCAGCTCAATGATGAAGCTTAGTTCAAGTCTTTAGCTAGTGCAATAGTTAAGTAGGCAACTGTCCAGAGTCTGCCGAGCGAAAGAGAAAAACGCTCTTCGATTTGTACGGCCATAGAAAATGCTGACTTCAAGATCTGAGATTAAGTTCTAACGGCTGTTAAAGCTAGTTGCGCTGCTTGGGGCTAATACTCGATGGCCGACAGCAAGTTTGTTAATAGCGCGCAATACTTTTGCCCACACACACACAAGTGTGCCTGAGTGTGTGAGTGTGTGTGTGTGTGTGTGAAGCTCTGCCTGGCTACACTTTCAAGTGCTCATCATTGTGAGCAAGCTAATGGCGCTCATTTATTTTATTGGCAGCTCGCTTTCCGTCAGTTTTTGCTCCATCTTGTTTTGTTTTTCCTTTCTCCTTTTCTCTTTTTTTTCCCTGGGACGTTTTTCATTTTGGGCCCGCTGCATTTGGCTTGGCGGCAAAAGTGTGCAAATTAGTTGAATTTCATGTTCTTCGATTTGTCAATGAAAAATGAACTGTGTTTAGCTGCCGAAATTTATGACAAGCCATTTGAGCGGCTGGCGTTTTAGGCTAGCAGGAGCAGCAGGAGCAGCAGGAGCAGCCTAATTAAATTGAATCAATAAAAGTGCCGGAGACATTTTGCTAAATGGCAAACAATTGCCAACGTTACGTCAAATGTGCTTTCCTTTATGTATTTTTTTTTTTTTTTTTTTTTTTTTTTTTTTGTGTGTGTCTCATAATTAATTTGATTTTATTTCACTTTTGCAGTCAACGTGCCACGTGCCACATTCGGTGGCAATTGCAGCTGAGTTATTGACGGCGTCTCGTAATTGATAATATTGAATGCCGTGCATTGCGCTCTGAAATCCATTAGTGAGTATAAATTAAGCCTTGCATTAAACATTAAAATACAAAAAAAAAAATAAAACATCGCAAAAGAAATGCAGCGAGCTCCAATGGAAATCAGAGCTGGATCTGAGCTCCGAGGGGGCGGCTGGGCGGTCGGGCGCCAATTCAATTGAACGAAGTAAAAACTGATTACGCACGCTTACATTCAGGTTAAAGTGTTTCTCTCTCTCTCTCTCTCTCTCTGTCGCCCTCTCTCATTCGAGTGAAGTTTAATTTACATTTGGCTTTGAGACTTTAATTATTCATCATTAAATTATGTGAAATATGCATGTGTGTGTGTGTGTGTGTGTGCTAATCAACATGCAACATGCAACATGCAACATGCAACATGCCACATGCCACATGCCACATGCAACCTCTGAGGCATTTTTGTAGCTTTCCCAGACTTTTCTTGTCTTTTCGCTCCGCCAATGCTTAACAATTGCTTGGCACGCCCACTTGACAGAGTCCGCCCCCTCGCGCGCCCTCCCTATGCTCAATGTAATATCATAATTTACGACTTTTTGACAAATTATCGGCATCGCTTGTCCAAATAAAACGTAAAGCATAAATTTGGCAATCGCAATAAGCACAAATTTCAATAAATTAATCATTGCAAGATGTCGTGAGGGGGGAGGAGGGGACGACGACGATGCGGGGTAGACATTGTGGCACAATAAGCGGTTTATTCAGCTTTCGTTTTTATGACAGAGGGGTGGCAACCAGCCAGACCCCGCCCCCAAGCTCCGCCCCCAACAACAGCGTTTTAAATGTTTTGAAATCAAATGCTTACGCATGCCATGAGTCGGTTGTGGGAGGGGGGGTGTGGCAGGCGGGTGAGCGCACGGCATTTGGCATTCGGCATTTGGAATGGGTGCAAATGCCAGCCAAGCCGTGTCGAGCCATGTAGCAACAGCTGTTGCGTAGGCCATGTTCTGCGATCCTTGTCGGCAGCGTAGCCAAATGAGCCGTGCCACAAATTGGCCTTAAATTCCAAATACCAAATACCATGGGCTGGCTGCATGCAGCTAGTCACACACACACACATACACACACACACACACACGCACATCGATTGTGGTCATATTAATAGCCAAACTGAGAAGCTGCTGCCTTACCTGGCCATGAGTTAAGCGGTCTAGGCATGCAATCAAATTACTATTTGCCATTTATAATTTACTTACACAGCTCGGCTTAATCCGATTATTGGTGAAAAGTTTCAATATTTATGGAAAATCTATCAGCACGTGAATAAATCACTTTGCCTGCTCATCAAAAGATATTTGAGTATTTTTGTTTTTCTGGCTTACACTAATTGAGTTTGCTTTGTGTGCGTCTCTGTGTGTGTGTGTGTGTGTGTGTGTGTGTGTGTGCGGCATTCTTTATGGCATTAAATGCCTGTATACAAAATAATAATTATTTACTGCACATATTTTAATAAATTTAATTAATATATTGATTTAATTACGTCATTCAATTTATTTATTTTTTTATTTCAAAATTAGAGATAAAATGAAAAGGAACCTATGGCCACTGAGGCTTGCGGCTTGTTAATTAAATTTCAAATAAAGTGTTCACCTATTAGGATTTTGTTTGCTTTTATTTTCGTTTTTCGTTTGTTGTTGACTTTGTTGCGCTTTAATTGTACTCAATATTATGCATGCATATACAGACATACATATGCATTTGTGTGTACACGTGTATGTACATACAGACGAAGATGTCACATCTTCAACAAATCATTTCAACTCACCCGATTCGTGCATACACATATACATATGTACATGTATGTATATGCCCAGCAGGCACATCACAAACAAAACATTTCATCTCACTAAATTCGCTCATTTCTTCTCTCTCAGCTTCGTATTTGCTCGTCTTCTTCACTTTGAGCTTGATCAACTTAAGTCAAAGAGCGAAGCTTTAGTGCTCTTCGTGCGTTCAGCCGAAGTGGTTGATGCTCATGCACAGTCCTTTTATACATGCCTCTTCCTATTCTCTCGCTCTCTCCTTCTCTCTGCACACTTAAATATTCATATGCATTGCATGCACAAGCTGCAGCGCACGTAAGTAGAAATTTGTGTTGAGCGAGAGAGAGAGAGAGAGAGAGAGTGCGAGATCCCGTTTCCTACCTGCTAGGCGAAGAGCAAAGCAAAACTTTGAAGCGGGCTGCCATGCTGTGAGAAGGCATTGATGCCCATTAAGCTAAGCCGCAGCTCGCGGTGTGAAAGCACACATGCATATGCATATGTAGTATGTGTGTATGTGTGTATGTTTGTAGATTAAACTGACTGTCGTTTGACTTCGAGCAGTTGCTTGTGCGTGGACAGCTCTAATCAATTAATTAATTATTGCAGCTAGTGGAAAAAGTCAAAAATTAATTAAATAAATAAATAAATGTATATACAAAAATTAAATTAAAATAAGCATATATACATATATATACAATCTGGGCTTCTATAAAATGCAAATCTCGAGCATCTCTAGTTTACTGAAAGCAACACGAAATCATAAAATTTCCCCAGCTCAACAGCATCCTTATCCTTTATCCTGAGCAAATTGTCGACTGTCGGCTTTTGTTTAATTTCACTTTTCATATCTCTAATTAGTTTCCATGCCATTTGAATCTAAGATCTATTCAGCTTGATAACGGGACCAAGTTGCGCATCTGCACGTGGCCGGAACATGGCAGAAATCCTTTTCTAGATTTGCAAATAAGTTTTTCATGTGATGCGGATCTCTATGCGCTTTCCACTTTCCACTTAGTCAGTGCCAGGTTCCAGTGCTCTGTGGCAAGAACAAAACCCAAAACATGGCCAAGCAATGCGATAGGTGATGGGCGATGGCGATGGGGATGAGGATGAGGATGAGTAGCAACAGCAGCAGAAGAAGAAGAAGTCAGGCAAGAGAGGAAAAAATTAGGTAACTGCCGCGGCTGCGGACGGGCAAACCTCATTTCTGGGCGTCGGCATCTGCGCCAAAAGCCCAAACAAAAACTGTGCTATATATTATGTCAGAGGCGTCAGATAAGCGGCCAGACGACGACGACGACGACGACGACGACGACTGCTATATGGCTGGCTGCTGGGGCCGAAATCTCGTCGCGGCCAGCAAAAAGCCCAGGCGAATGTAAATCTGCTGCGAAATTGGTTTCTTCATCCGAAATGCGATTACAAGTCGATGAGCCGCCGCCAAAAGTGAATCAGGAAAACGGCAAACGAGAAAAAAAATTACAAAATTTCCCGCTAAGAGAAAAATAAATGACGGCGAGAATTAAATGCGCTGCTCAGCGCAGCATCCATTTTTACCTTTAAAAAAAAAAAGGAAATGCCAAAGAGGGACCAAAAATCAGCTTAAAACTCAAACGGAACTCGCATTCAGACTTTTAATCAACTGCTGAGCATTATGGGGCAATTAACATTAAGTGATCAGCGGATAAGGATCCCAGCCAGGCGCAATGGAATGTGGGTTAACGGTAGCTTCAGTATTGCATATAGCGGAGTTGCAAATAGAGCTGGGCAATGAAACTGTCGAGGTAACGAGTTTATACCTTAATCGATATACCAATATCGATATTTTTTTTTTGTATATATTTTATTTTGTAATTTCTGTTACGTATCACTAATATTGGATATTGAATACGAACTATCCAAAATTATAGATATTCCATATACCACTAGAAAAAGCTCTAAAGGTTCAACGGCAACTTAAAAAACAAACATGCTACCGATAGTATCGAATTTATGCTCTCAAAACATCGTAAATGGCAAATGCCGCCAGCATCGTTAGTTTACCAGCTCTACTCTATTTATATGCCTCTATAAGTAGAAGAAGATGGATTGGCATCATATAATGTGGTATAACTGCAATCGATAGTTGTTGATCGATACTATCGGACAAAAACCGGCGTTAACAGAACGAACATACATACATATATTCATGCATATCTATAAATGTACATAGTCGCATTCCATAATCGTTACTATCACGACTATCGTTACTATCTGCTATCGACTAAGTAAGGCGAGCAACTGAATAACCTTGGATGGCATTGCTGATGCCATATCTCTCACAATTTATGACTTGACTTTTATCGCAGAGCTTTAGGTGGGCAACAGCTTGTAATGAATGCAGTTAATTAACCGCAAAAACATTTATGGCATGCAGCTTCTGCACTTGAATTGCATAATTCAAGTGGGGCCGAGCAATCCGAGTCCGAAGTGGCATTCAAGGGGTCCTTGACAGGGTCCTTCATTTAGACAATGTGCAGAAAATACTTTCTAATTAGAAAAGCAAACGAGCATCCGTGCACACACAGACACACAGACACACACACACACACACATATACATATACATACACACATGCAGGCACAACAAATATTTAACGAAATTATAAATGTACACAAGTGAAATTTATAACAAACTCAGCGTTGATGATGACGATGAAGACATGAAAGCATTCATTACTCAATTTCCAAGATGAAAGGCAAAGCAGGACGCCAGCGAAGGGGGTAAAGGGGGGCAGAAGGCTTCAGCTACAGCTTCAGCTTCAGCTTCAGCTTTGGCTTCAGTGTTTTTGGGCATGGTGTGCGGGGCAGGGGGCGGGAGCCAAGAGTCTGCTTTGTTCCCGAAAAGTGCGCAACATTCCTCAACTTATGTGGACTCCATTCTAGTCGGAGCGCTTCGCATTCAACGCCGTTTGCTGCCTGTTGGCCCCGTTGTCCCCCCCCGTTGCTCCCGCTGCCGGAGCTCCTCAGCTCAAAACAATTAAAAACCGTAAATGTCCCCACATGACAAAGTGTGAACTTAATTTCATTTTTGTAGTTTACAAATGCAACAACGACAATGGCAGAGGCAACGCACAACAACCACAGGAACACAAGAGAGCCAGGAAAAAAGAGACGGACAGAGAGAGGAAGAGTGAGGAAGAGTGAGGAAGAGTGAGAGAGAGAAGGGAAAGGGGTTCTTGCAAAGGGAACGTTGATAATGGGCTAGTCCAAAAAGCTACAGAGTGAGCAGACAGACAGACACAGAGAGAGCGAGAGCGATAGAGAGTGAGAGAGAGCGACAGCTAAATACAAATGAAAATGCTTTTGTAATGCCACAAAAACTACGCAGCAGAAATGCTGTTCGGAGGCAAAGCAGGACGGCGAAGAGGGGGGCGGGGAAACCCCAACCAGTTGCCGGGGCATTCCCAGTAACGAGCCAAACGAAGCACGAATGAAAGTAATTTTCTAAATACTTATGTATGGCCAATGTAACTGACTGTGTGTGTGTGTGTGTGTGTGAGAGAGAGAGAGAGAGAGAGAGAAAGCATGGGAGTGAGCAAGTAAGCCATTTTTCAAAGCTTAATTTCCAGAACAAGCAGAGCCAGCATTCGGCATAAGCAAAATAAGATGCGAAAAAAAAAATTGTAGTAGTAGTAGAAGTTAAAGGAAATAAGGGAAATAATACAACTATAAATTGAAAATAGAAATGATATGGTTCTGCAGGTGAAAATGGGAAATCTGAATGAAGCAGAATGTGAGGGCGAAGGGGAGAGCGAAGACGAGTGCTGGAGTAAGCGCAGGGGGATAAGAGAGAGAGAGAGAGAGAGAGAGAGAGAGAGAGAGAGAGAGAGAGAGAGAGAGATAGAGATAGAGCAGAGAGAAATATAGGGATAAAGGCGATAGGAGAGATAGATTGAAAAAGATAGAGAGAGAAAGAGAGAAGATAAGAGAGAGAGATAGAGAGAAGATACAAATAGAGATAGATAGAGATGGATGGATTGTGAACAAAAGAGAAAGAAAGACAGACAGAGAAGGTAGAGGGAGTTTGATTGATCGATAAGGATGGAGAGAGAAAGAGAGAGAGAGAGAGAAAGACAGATAGGTAGATAATGAGAAAGAGAGGAGTGAGACAATGTCATAGAAAGACTGATAAGGATAGAGAAAAATAAGAATTGGAAGTGAAAGATAGATAAATAGTCAGAACAAAGAAGAGAGCGATGGAGAAAAATTAATGGAATTTATTATCACTTAAGTTTTTATTGGAATCTGCTTAATTTCAATGCATTTCTAGACGCTGATGTTTCATAATATAACAAACTTTAAATGCTACCTGTTCTACGACATACTTGACCCGGTGAATTCATTCATTGATTCATTCATTCATTGGGTCATTCAGTCAGTAATTCATTCATTCATTCATTGCACGATTTATCATTGCAATTGATCTATGATAATAATAACAATGAAATTTCCACAATTTAACAAAACGAGAGAGAGAGAGAGGTGAAAGAGAGAGAGAGAGAGAGAGAGAGAGTGGGGCAGGGAAAGGGAAAAAAAGAGAGAGAGAGAGTGAGGTAGTTAAAGACAGAGAAACAGTCGCCGAGCTCAGCACCGTGTGCCTCATGCAGTGCATACTAATTGTGTGCTGCACAAGGTGTGGTTCGAGTGGGTCGCTGGTGGTTCGAGTGGCTCGGGTGGGTCGCTTGCTTTTCACATTGGCTTGCTATGCGCTGGCTTGTGAGTTGTTTTGGCGCAGCCCTTTGAGCTTGCGTTACGCATACGCCACGCCTGCCACGCCTGCCGCGCCGCCAGCTGCGGCTTTGCGTGCACAAATGAAGTTAGTGCTGCACTTAGGCGACTCGCTCACTCACTTGCCCCCTCCGTTTGTCCGTCTGTCGCTCCGTCTGTCTCGCTGCGCGTCTTTCAGCTGCCAAGTGGCGCATTTAAACGCATCCGCAGCTAACCGGGCCCGGGCAGGTGCAGGTGTGAAGCTCAGCGTGGCTCGCAGGATGTTCATGAAACATTCATTAAGGACATTGTGTGTATCCGCTTTTAGTTTTTATTTGGCCTCGCGTCTAGCGCCGTCCAACGCCGCCTGCGCTCGAGAGCCATTTAAAGCATTTGCCTCGCACGCACACAGACGCACTCAGTGTGTGTGTGTGTGTGTGTGTGTGTGTGCGGTCAGCGTGAATGGCAGGATAACAATGGCTTTAACCGTTTGTCCCGTCTGAATAGAGCTCGTCCCTTCTGGCTGCTTCTCCCTAATTTGATGGGACACTAATCTAACAACGTTGACACCGTCACTACCGCACCACCCCCGCACCACTACCGCTCCACTGCTGCACCACTGCATGCAAACGCATGGAAATATTTTGCAATCGAGCTGCACTCGAGCTAAGCGCGAGATAAGCCCACAACTGCATAGATTTGCGGTGCGAAATGATTGCCCGAGGGGCGATTGACCCAGAGATTGTGCCACTACACGAAGCCCTTAAGCTTTAGCGGTTTAACTGCCTCGACTGAGCTGGGGGAGCCACGCAGCAGTGAAAGCTCCTCAGACGGAGCTGACAGTTAAAGAAGATTTCCTTAGAGCAAAGCTGATGATCAGCTCTGCTCAATTATAAGAATTATAAGGGTAATATTGGGGTATTCCAGTACATATTTTCATATACATATATATAAATATATACATATCGATTGTTTCTGTTTAATTTAGGAGTTTTATTGCCTATCGATGTTACTTATCGATAATTAAGTAGCAGATGAAGTTTGTAACTTCACTTTTGGACCATAAATCGTGGGGTATATATTTTGTTGGATAGAATCACCAGATATTAGTAGCTAGATCTGATATTTACATAGCCGAGGCTCGATAATTTGTTCTCAACTCATTCGGAAAAAGCGATAAATAAAAAAATCGAGCTCTTTGAAAAAATCGTTCTCGATAATTATCGATAGTTTGTATTTCTGTGTAAATCGAAAAAATGATCCCCTTGCCCTTTCGAATTATCTGGACTCGACTGTAACTAATTATTGGCATACTGTCGGCTACTACATACTATTGCCATAGTATCGATAGCTTGGTATCGGTAGTAAAATTAGGCGCTATTCTCTCTCATTCATTTCTGATTTCTCGTACTGATATAAGTTTCTAATAAATATGTATAAATATGATACCTAGTTATAATACCTTGTTTATAATGAAGATGTCTATATATAATACCCATAGTCCTGTTACCTTAACTGATTCTGTCTTCAGTCTTTGATCTCCTTTCCTGTAAACGAACTCAGTTTGCAGCCACAAATTGAAAAGTTTGAGAATTGCATTCAAGTTTTAGTAATGCATTAAGTTTAATTGCAAGAAACTTAAAGATGAAGTCCGACTCGGACTGCTGTTGTTATTCCTAATGTCACTGCTTTCCCCCTATCTCCACCTCTCTCTCCCTCTCTCTCTGCATCTCACTCTGTCTCTATCTCTATCGCCATTTACGTGAAGTGCATTTAGCCAAAATGTTTACTTGTTATAGCCGCTGTTCTTGTTGCTGTTGTTGAGCAAAGTTTGAGGCTCTTATCTTGGTCACGCTCGCTGCAGGCGAGTTCATAATGAAGCCCTAGCTGCAGGCCAAGCAAATAATTAGGGCTCACATTTGGTCAGCTCAAGCCGGCCAGGGCCCAGAAGCTTGTAAGCCTAGCCACCGCAGCAACCCACCGAATCCCAGCCCGGAATCCCCCACAATGTTCAATACAAGTCAACTTTCTGGCCAACAACAGCGCAGCTAAGCAAACAACGCAGAACGGCCAATGCCAAAAGAGAAAAAAGCTAGAATAACAACAAAAATCAGAATAAAAGTTATCAAGTGATGCTGCTCATATGGGGAGTAGTCGTTTATCATGTATGAAATTGTGCTGGAAAACTGCTTTACAAAGAATTGAGAACATTTCGCTAGGGAATATGAACTAAATGGCAAAATCAGTTTCAATTATTGCTCAAATACCCATAACACATGCGATAGTTTCTTGAGCTACCTGTGTGACCTGTTTCATATCTTTATGATAAGCTTAGACTTTGCTAAAAGTCGATTCAGTTACTTTTTTTTATTATCTCAATTTACTACCAAGCTTTAAAAAGAAGAAAAACTACTAAGGTTTTGCCTAAACGATTTTCTATATGCGAAATTTCAGGTCTTCTCAAACAACGAACCCCTAGGAATGTGGAAAATCGAGACTATTTGAACGCCCTCTTTTTATGAGACTAGACTAAGCCGAGTGCTTCAAATCTCTCGATAGAAGAATGATTTAGCCTCTAATTATTTACTATGATCAACTTAAGGGAGACGCAGACAGAAAGACCAAGAGAGACAGGGCGAGACAGAAAGAGAGAGCAAGAAAACAAATCGATCTTGGTAGGAGCTTCGATCGAAATTTGAACATTTCAACCGATCCTTGGAAAGATATGATTATGCTTTCGCATATTTTCGTGACCGGAACTTGAAAGTAAGGACCCAAGTAAATACGCAGATGTGCTGAGTTGGTAATGATCAAATGTCACCATGCAAAATACTTTGAACAAGATGTCCCGTCAATGGGTCTAGCCTAGATGAACTTGGCGCACAGCCCATATACTCTATGCACTACCCGAGAGAGCATAAAAAGTTGAACAGAAATTTGAGAATCATCAACTGGGGAACATTAGCTAGCAGACACACACACACACGCACACACACACTCGAGTATGACTAAAGTTTTTTCCGTATGTGGAGCAAAATGTTGCGGTTTGCTGCTGCTGCTGCTGCTGCTGCGGCTGCTGCTGACAGTCGGTGGCAAGATCGCCAAGTTGCCAAGTATTGGGCAAAAGGGCAGCAGCAACAACAATAGATGCAACAACAACAACAACAACAATAGCTCGTTGAGGAGCTGTCACATCTCAAGTAATTTCATTGTAGTTCAAATACTTTTGCCGCCTTTTGTCGTGCACTTATTTATTATTTGGCTAATTCGCGCGTTGCCAAAGTGGCCTTTCAAACAATAACAATATAAAACTAAAGAGTAGCTGAGACAGACAACAACAAAAAAAAAAAAAAAACAAAGTATGCGCTGCAGAGGCGGGAGGGGTGAGGTGGTTTAGCTGGCTAAAGTTTAGCCTCGGCCAAGTGGCGCTCGTTGGCAGCGTCGCCTTTTGCTCGCCCGTCCAATTCTATTTCACATTTGC
The DNA here is from genome assembly GCF_001654015.2 of Drosophila navojoa. The sequence continues at coordinate 18,828 of NW_022046564.1, forward strand.
GCAAACTTTAAACAATGCGCACAATGCAATAGATAAGGCGAGCGAAAGAAAGACAGAGAGGGGGGAGAGCGAGAGCGAGACAGAGTCAGGTTCTGGGTGAGGTAGCGAATAAGTTTGGCAGCGCCTAGAAAACTTTTTGCAGTCGGCTTCCACTTGCAGTTGCAAAAGAAGCCGCTGTCGCAGTCGCCGTCGCAGTCGCCGTCGCAGTCGCTGCCAACTTGCAACTAATTTGTCTTTGCTTTTCATTTTGGGGCGTGGCACGCTCCAATGCAACTTGTGCCGTCTCTAGCTACAGCTCCAGTTTCAGTTTCGTTTGCTGTTTAGATGCTGCACTGTGGCCCCCGTCTCCTGCGTGTCCTGCGTCTCCTGCCGCGCCTCGCCTCGCGTCGGCTCGTGTGTCACTTCGGCTTTTGTTTACAGTTGATTGTATTTAGCTTTTGTTTGGCCATTGCAAAAGTTGTCACGTCGTTGTTGTGGTCTAATGAATTGAAAGTTAAGCCATGCCCACACACACACACACACACACGAACACACACACACTCGCTCGTTGGCAACTTTATCAGCAACATCAACAGTTCATGCCTAGCATTTGGCCTTGTTATTGCATTAACAGCCTTCGCCCGCCCCCATCCAAGCGAATATAAGTGAAAATAAAAAACTAGAGGAAAAAATTTCATTTGCGAGTTTTGCAAATTCATTTTGCCGCTCGCAAGGGCCAGTTGAATTAAATACGCTGCCAGCCTAATCAAATTTTCTGCTGCTGCCTCTCCAGCGCCAAGCTGTTTTATGGCTTTAATATCAGCGAGCTGATCCAAGGAAAATTATAATTTCTGTTTAAGAGCGCCAAAATCAACTATAGTGCATATGTGCCCGATGGTTTCTTCTGTCGATTAACTTTAGTCGTCGTTGCTATTTATAGTTGCATCGATCACAGAACATAGTTGGCATGGGAGACGATATATCGTCATCATTCAAACTTCATTAATATATCGCAACAATAATATCTATCCATACTATACATATGTACATATGCATATGGCCTTCATATATCTATTCAGCTTATTGCTTGATTATATAGGGATATATTTTACATTGTTAACTTTAATTCGAGTTACTTTGGATCTACTCAGGCCCGGATTAAACCTCAACGGAGCAAAAGGCCACCATCAATTCCACTTCCATTCCTTTCCTTTTGCGATTAAAACTCAAACTACTTAAAATGCCCACTCTTTCATTTTCTCCTTTATCCTATTCTGCCTACTTGTTTATCCGGCCTTAGATCTGCATCAAACACAGAAAATCAGTAATTTGTTGTTGCTTTTGGTCGAATTTGAGCATAGCTTACAAATATAACTACATACATACATAAATATTTGCGAATTTAACAGCTAAGATTGTACTCTCTCTCTCGCTCTCGTTCTGAGCAAAATCTTCTGCTCTCTTCGCCTTTGTTTTTGTTGTGTTAAGCGGCCTGACTGGAAGTATTCCTGCAACTCTCTTGGAACGGGAATGAACACGATTAACGTTCGCTCAATGAGACGAATAAAGCCAGCAAATAAATCAAAAATCAAAAGCACGGCCTTTACATTCACATACTCATGCACATACTCACGTCAGGCACGCATACCAATGCATTCACTTAAGACTGCTTTGCTTAAATCCACTCAACCAAACGGTTTCTCTCTGAGCGAAGTGAAGCAAGGCAAAATAACGGCAATAGCCGATCGCGAGCGAGCTCTTTAAAGGGCGAATGCAAATGTTCGCTTGTTGAGTTTTTTCTCACACCGTGAGCACTTCCACTCAAACGTACAGAGTGTGAGTGAAACAGATTCATTTGCAGGCATCGAGAGAGGATAAACAGTTATTGATGAGCTATGCTAAAAATGCCATGCTAATTACGCGGTTGAGAGAACTGCGAGTGAAATGTTTGCACATGAGTTTAGAGCTAATGCGAAAAGCTCTATCTCTTGCTGCTTGTTTGTTTTTTAATTAAATTCACTCAATGTTAGGCTCTGGCCTTAAGCATGCACAAAGAGCATAACATAGAACAGTATTGAGTGATTATCCTGCCTTTACACATCGACTTCAACTATTACCTTATTTTATGATGTGTTTTTTTACGGTCTGGCAGATCCAGCGTAAGTCCACTCAGTGCATTAGGCAAGGTGCTTAGCGGCGCTGTGGCGGGGCTTTTGGTGGAGCTCTTGTCTGGGCCAGTGCTTAGGCTTATTGCCAATTTCATTTTGTGGCTAAGCATAGCAAACAATATATTAGTCAATTTGCAGCCCTGGCTTCCAATCGCCGATTCGCATCCGCAAGCAAATGCATGAATCAATGCACAAAATGTGCTCATCCAGCGGGGCCGGGTTGGTCGAGCGTGGAGCGTATGCTATATAGATACACCCCTCTGCCCCATTGTTTGCCCCTCGCCCAGCACTTGACATAAATTGAAATTGTGCCCGGCTAACGTCAACGAGCAGCAGCATCAACATCATCATACGGTATCGGCCCCAAGCTCATCGATAACTGGATTTGCAGCAAACAAATCGACGGCACACTTGAACACGCCACGCACCACCCAAACACCCAACCGCCCAAACACCGAACCGCCCAGCCCCCGTACCGTCTGGTGCCCTGCAGCCAGCCAGTTTTCGACTAAGTCGATTTGCTGGGGATGGGGCTAACTTATGACGCCGGCGCGTGTGTTTTTCGGCAACTTCATTATCGATTGCTGATCCATTGGATTAGGCCAGACAATGGGCAACAAGGCGCTGTCGACTCCGTCGCCAACCACTTGGAAACTTCCGTTGCGGCGCACAAATTTGTCCACAAATTAACGCAGAGCAGCCAATGGCCAGGCCAGATGGACAACAGCTAGCAGCAGCAGCACCTAAACTGTTCTAGTTACCATATACGCCTCGGCCCGCCCACTCTGCGGCCGCCCCTGGCCGGCAGTGCTGACTTCTGGCTGCTGATTCCGTACGGCCTGCTCGGCCGGACCATTTCGAAGGCACGCACATTTGCTGGTAACATTTATCGCCGGATTTCCACTGTCATGCCAAAATGTGGACACACACACACGCACGCACACAGAGGCACACCCGGTTTGGGGTCGGGCTCTAGTTGTTTTGTGGGGCCGTTCATCGTTTTGTCTTGTATGTTGAATAGAAATAAATTTGCGACTTAAGTCCTTGCGCGCATTAATTCGGCCTAATGTCGTGTAGTCGCATCCGCATCCCGCTGCCGGCCCCAGCCCAAAACTGTGCCCGGGACTAACATTTTATTTATGACCAACTAGCACACACACACACACGCACACACATGCTGAGAGAGTGGTCAGCGGGTCCTTTGTTGTTTCGGTGATTTTGCTCTGACCGCAGTTGGTGCCATAAGCCAGCGATACACCAATATGAATGTGTATGTATGTGTGTGTGTGTGTGTGTGCTGGTCAACAAAGCCGATTTATGATTGCGTTTGCGTGTGTGTGTGTGTGTGCTCGTGCGTGTGTGTACGCCGTGGGCCTTCAAATGGATGGAGCGCGCGCGCTTTGTGGCTATTAAATTATTTGTAAACAATTTTTGATATCTGATTTTATGCGTCCACACACACACACACACACACACACACAGAGAGAGAGACAGACAGGAACAAGTTGGCAAACAGAGCGTACGAGTGACAATGACTGCTTGGGCTGGGGGCATTGCACAATCAGAGAGCGAGGGGCTGGAGGGGAAGCGAAATTTTGCTTGTGCTGCTGTCATAACTCGATTTCAACATTTTGCGTGTCGTTGCCAAAAACAGTTAAACACACAGAGAGAGAAAGACAGAAAGAGAGAGAGAGAGAGAGAGAGAAAGAGAGAGACAGAGAGAGAGCTTTAATGAGTATATATAGTGATGAGCGGAAGCGAGCAAAGTCAAAGTGTTGAACGAGCTTTCACAGTCATTGACTTGACAGATATCTTACTTAGAGCTACCGACACAATACAGTTATATTACATCACTTAACGCAGATCTATGGATGGGAGACTAGACCAGACTCTAGATGAGGCAATGGGAACAGCTCCAGCTATGACAGAAGGAAGTCTTAAAGGGATTTTCGATTGGACAGCGAACAAATCTCTAGTTAAGACGGCGGAGAGTCTTAAAGAGACTCTTAGGTAGACAATGGGGTAAGCTCTCAGTGATACAGAAAGAAGTAGGTCTCAACTCTTACTCTAGATTCGACAATTGCAAACAATTTTAGCTGATATACAAAGAAGCAATTCCTAAAGAGACTCCAGATAAAACAACGAAAATATCACAACTTAAATCTGAGCAGAGTCTTAAAGTAACTCTCAATTAGACTGTGGGAAAAGCGATATATAAAAGCGAGTCTCGATTGTAATATATCTGTAGATAATAAAGAAGCGGGGATTAGAGAAAATCAAGTAATTTATACAGAAACGAGCCTTAAAGAAACTTGATACTCGACAATCTAAAAAATCCACTCTTAAAAAAACTAGACTAGCTTTAGCTCTACCTAATACAAAAGTGTTCGTAAGTAGACTCTATATAAGGGGAATAATTTTGGTAAATACACAAGCGAGTCTACAATGAACGAATCGAAAAAAACTTTATCTCATATAAAAACGATTCACAGGATTTTTGCTCCCTCTTTTATGCCGTCCAACCATATTTTGTCTTAAAAATGATCAAAAGATATAATATGCAAGTGGCAAAGATTTATTAGTATTTACTGTCATCTCAGTCTGAAATAGTTTTATTTAATATATAAAGTCTACTCTGATGCTAATAGTCTATCATTGTTAAGTTAGTCGAATAAATAAAATATATAAAGAATAAATGGAATATACATATGTATATAAAATCAAACCTTAAAGAGACTCTCAATTAGACGATGAGTAAACCTTTAATATGCTCACAGTGATTTCTTGAGCTACTCTACGTACACTCCCACGGTAAACAGACAATATTAAAGCTCTCACATTTGCGCAAACTTTTTACGTAGAAAAAACAGTCGTTTGAGCATAACATATCCGCTACTCACGGGTCGCTCAAATGAATAGCCGGGTAGAGTCTCAGCCTCAGCTTGACGAAGTCAGCGAACGGTCCGTCAAAGCGACTTTCATACACAGAGGGATAAGCCGAGGCGATAGAAATGACATACAGACACCGAGAGCTATATTTAACAAAGTAGACACACATCTGCTTGTATGTATGTACATAGGTGTGTAGGCACACACATCCATAGACACATGATTACATACTTGTACAAGACATCATATTATCTGCTTTGTTATTCTTTTTCTTCGGGCAACAATGCCAGACATACTAATGAAATTGTAAAAGTCTTCCTAAGCCAAATGGTATTAGGGCAAAGGTAAAGAAAACAAACAGGCGAAGACAATTTTATATTTATATTCTACATATATCTATATGTGATTCAGAATATAATGTTTAATGGGCACTTCACGGGTAGAAGGAAGCGTGGTAGAGCAAAGTAAGCATATTCATAATCAGCTGAGTTGATTAAGGCCCATATTAGATGGTCGATAACCACTTCCTATTAATGGGAATGCATCTACTATGTTATTAGACTTTAATTCTTCTTTAAATTGAAGTTTAATTGCAAATTTCGGCCATATGCAAAAGAGTTTGCGTATGTGCTAAATTGATGTATATGATATAGAATGTGTAGATAATATTCTGAAGATTTCATAGTAATCGGCGCAATAAAACAAAAGTTGATAGGCAAAAAGTGGAAGCCCATGGCAAGCAACGTCAAGAAAAAAACTCACTGAGTGAGAGAGAGAGAGAGAGAAGATAAACTCAGCAGTTGAATTCATCCAGCTCTGGCATCCATTTTCATTTATTTGCGGCATATTGATATGAGGATATGAAGAGGAGAAGGTAAATCTCTTCTGCATTCCTTCCACAGACCACTCGATACATATACAGTTCGTCATCCATCTGCTTTAGCTCGCTCGACAGCGATTGCTTTAATTTCTGCCACTCACATTGTCCACTCCTTATAATGGGCACATTTAATCAGAGCCCTTCCCAAATTGAGCTCTTATCGGTTCACTTGAATTTGTTTTGGCCAAATATCACAATTTCGATTCTTAATCCAACTCCAATTACTGAAATTGGCGCTGTTGCACTAATTCCAGAAAATGCCACGCATAACTATTTGAAATGCATTGTTGACAAAGCTTTTAGGCCATCAGTTGATGGGGAGCCAAAAAAAAAAAAAAAAAAAAAAAAAAAAAAAAAAAAACAAAACAAAAAATACTTCAACTAGAGGCTGCTGAAATATTGCGCATACGCAACGTTGGCCAACCGAGCATCGAGCAGAGGGGCTGCCGTAATGCACGAAAATTTATACTCTATAGACGACATTTGCATATATTATGTGTGGAGCCCAGCCGGCCACGTGTCCCCGGCCGTAAGCCCGCCAATCGTATGTGCAATCAAATTTCAAAGAGCCAAATGAACCAGCCACAGACGAATTGAATGGCCGACCGACTGACTGACAGCGGCCGGTGTGCGGCAGCTCGCATCAGCCTGGCTCACTACACGAGCGAAATACGCGAATAGATTGACTAGCAAAACTATTAAACTGCCTGTCAATCGTCCCGCCGTGCGCCAAACCGGACAGACCTACGAGAGCTGCCAGAGCTGCCGGCTTAGAGCTCAGCTCCATTCACTCTGCAATGAGCTGCAGTCCACGAATGGCAGATGTTTATGAAACATAAACAAGCATGATGAAAATAATTGTAAATTATATAACGAGCCGTGTAATTTCTATGAATGACATATGATATGTGTCCATGTAATATTTATAAATAATTATAAGCTATATATATATAAGCTATATACATAAACCGTCTGTGCCTAACAGATGATTCATATTTCTCTAATATAAATAGGTATTGAACATATAATACATAATGGTATTAATATAAAATATAAAATATAAAACTTAAAATATAAAACATAAAATATAAAAAATAAAATATAAAATATAAAATATAAAATATAATATATAAAATATAAAATATAAAATATAA
>NW_022046565.1:0-12883 GCF_001654015.2 Drosophila navojoa
AAAAAAAAAAAAAAAAAAAAAAAAAAAAAAAAAAAAAAAAAAAAAAAAAAAACTGAACTCAATCCCTACGCAGCTCCATTCATTATAATAATTTTTCTGTTTAATAATATCATTGCGCTCAACTGCAAGCCAACGGCTACAATTTCAATTTACCGATCCGATTACACGTGCAACTACAACAACAGGAACAACAACAGCTACAAAAATGTTGCTGCGACCGCCGTCAACGTTGCTGCTGCTGTTGTTGTTGGCGTTGGTGTTGTTGCTGTTTGTCATCCGCGCGGGTCTCTGGCATTAAATTAATTTTGCTCATTTGGCGAAAAACTTACACACACACACACATTGAGCGTGCTAGAGAATGTTTATAGAACGAGAAGAACGAGAGGGAGAGCGAGATACAGCGAGGGGCCGGAGTAGGGCAGGGCGCTTAAGCAGCACAGCGAGCTAGCACAGGCCAAAGAGGTAAGAAGAGACACTGAGACTCAATGCGAGTCGAGGCAGGCAGTCTGCGTATATTTGTAGCCCACTCGCACATATACAGACACACACACACACAGACAGACTGACTGACTGACTGAGTGTGGCACTCGTTCACTCACTCGTTAAAATGATTATAAAAATTTATCAATATAAAATTACCAGCGCTGCTTCGGTTTACAGTTAACTCGCACAATGTTGGGGTAATCGTAATTGCAAGACGTCTACGTCTACGGCGACGGCGACGTCAACGCTAGCTGTGCTGGGGATACCAACTCCCTTTACGAATTCGCTGCGATGTAACGCTAATTGCAGAGCCAAGGCTCTAAACGCAACAGAACAGTTATTCCGCAATTTTTGTTATCGCAATGTAAGCCGAGTCGTCTGCTCCAACTGAATGCCGTGGCGTTCAGAGCAGGGAAGGGAGGCCTTCAGCTTCGGTAGAGAGTTTCAATGGACGAGAGAACATTTCATTGCAGTTGCATATTTGAAATTTCGAAATGCTCGCCGCATGCAAAATTGTAATTGAAACTGAACTGAGCTGAATTCGCTTCATCTTGTTGCTGTTAAGGGATTCGGATTATAGTGTTTTCCTGCACATTATTTTTGCGAAAAATCGCTCGGTCGGACCCGGCTGTAGTTGTTCTCATGACTTCTCTCGTAATTGGAAACTAATGATGAACTCTTACTCATTTGGTATCGTATTCAGGAAATTCATCGTGAAGTTTTAAAGGTGGAAAATATATTTCTCTAGCCATATAAACAGATTTATGAGTAATGCGCAAATGATGTACGCTTTTCGAAAAACCGTTTGAATGACATACTTTAGAATCCTTAAACCCCATTATCAGTTGTCCTTACTTGTTGTCGAAAGCATAAGATATATAGGACTTAATCAAAATTATGGAAGATTACTCAGTGTCCAGTCCGAACAGAAGTCTTTAATGAGGATTTTTAAAAAGATAAATATTATGAATATTTTAAATCTATGGTATGTAATAGTAAAAATAGTCAAATAAGTGTTGGTAAAAAACTGTTTGTTTACTTTACTTAGGAAAAGTTTTTTTATTTTTCGAGTTTTCCGCGTTCTGTTCACCCCGTTGGAATAGCATCGATAAACATTTCGAAAAGAAGACTTAAAAACCCGCTATATTCCAAATGCAGTGAAAAATACTCCAAATCAAATAAAAATTTCGATAAGAAGCATTTACAATATGCACACCTATCATTCAAAAATGTTTAGTTCGCAGTTGATCTATGAAAATTTGTGAACATTTTCATGAAATTCTGTTGGCTGCGCATCCTTGTTATTGAATACTATTTAAAAGCAATGTGCAGACAGAAGTAATTAATTATAAATGTGTTTGTTTTGTGCCAAAAATTCAGGTGACAATTACGTGACATTTACTCGAATAAACATATATATGTATATGTATGTATATATGTATTTTTATATGTATGTTTATGTGCAAATCTGCGTATCTTCAAGTGTTGATGTGGTTGCGTGGGTGGGTTTTTTGATTTCATTCATGAAACTCACCTTTATCTCATCGCTTGGCAGCTCTTTCTTGATTTGAACAACGCCGCCTGCCCCAGTTGGAGGCACGACGCTGGCTGCTGCTGCTGCCACATTGCCTTCACGTGAATTCGATGGTGATGTTTTGGCCGACATTGCTAACGGGACTCAATTCAAATCGTTAAGGCAACTGAAACGCGAAAAATTACGAGTTAAGCGAAAAGCACAGTAATTGAAATTATTTTTTGAACATATTGGAATCACACGATTATTTTCTCTTGAATATACATATGTCATTAATATCTAATTTGTTCCTGGATTTTCGCACTTGTTTTTGAAAATAATCTGCTGAACTCTTATCGCTTGTTTTAAATAGAGAAATATGCTTATTGATAATAAAGGATTCACAATCAGCTATTTTCTGAGTACAAATTTAGGGTTTCTAAGCTAAACTGATTATAGAACTTGTTACTGAAAATCCTACTCTTTAATCAAAGTGCTTTAAAATGCCTTAAATTACCTTCACCAAATTTCAAAGTTGTTTAGTTCTCTAGAAGATTACAATCTCTTCGAAATACAATTATATTTTTCGTTTTTCTAATACCACGAAGTTTCTTCTCCTGCTTGAGATCACCCAGATTTACAGATGTATTTATTTTCTTCTCGTTTGTAAAGCTAACGATCAATCATGGCATGTGTTGCATCTGCTCACATTATGAGCCAAACACGCCCACATCTACACCGCCCCATAATCCGTTTTCTTTTTCTACTTTTGCTTCTACTCTTTCTTCTTCTTGCTTGTCTTCGTTTTGGGTCCATAATTAATTACAGCGTCTTCTTAATTTTCACTGAGCGCCTTCGATACGAGTTTTACTGGGTGTTTTTGTGTGTGTGTGTGTGTGTGTGTGTGAGTTTGTTTGTGTCTATGCTTTGCATATTGTTTCGCATCCATTTGATACGCACGCAAGCAGACGGCGGCAGAGTATTTATATACCCGAACCTGTATCTGTAGCTGTGCACACATGCACAAGTAGCTGTATTTGCGCGTGTGTGTGTGTTCGTGTGTGTGTGTGAGCGTGTTTGGTTCGCGCGCACTTTGGTGTCTTGTAATTTAATACCTCATACGAAACGTTACCACCTATCGCATAACACAGCACACAAACACACACACACACACACTATTCAAAAATATAATTTACAATAACAAATGCCCAACAAGAGCCACACATACGAACATACCTACAAAAATATATTAACAATAAGAAGTAAATACATTTTGAGCGCGAGCATGAATGGAAAACTAAGAGTTCCCAACTATATCGGATATATGGGAATGTGGCATTATCTATAGCTAAAGCGGTTCTTTCTCGTCTGCCCTATATACATATGTAGCTTGTAAACGAGAAACTTTCAGCAGACTATAATTAATATCTGTTTTATATGTCGGGCTATATTCATATTCTGTATATACATCTTTCATATACAGAAATATTCACATCTGCCTCAGCATAATATATATATCATTTTGGATTAATTTCGAAATGTTCACACCAAATGCGTTTTTTATTTGCTCTTTACACCTTTGTTTATTAATTCTTATATATGTACATATATGTACATATGTGGATAGGTTTTAATGATATTTTCTTTGTTGATCTTTATCTCTTCTCTCTCACTGAAACAATTCATTTATTCGCGTTGTTAGCTTTCGCAAATAAAACAGATTTCTTGCTTCTTCTTATTTTTTTTTTTTTTTGAAAAGTATTTCAATTTCAAGGATTATTTTGATGTATCAAAACGTACTCAATTGATTTCACTTAAGTATATATGTATCTTGGTTATTCACTTCAGAAATTAAATATACATATACATATGTATATTTTCCAATGCAGCGCGCCTGTCCAATATATATTCCGAAAATAGCTTTATATTTTCGACATTGTGTATATATTTTGTATGCGGCCTTTCTCACTCACAATTGCCTTTCTTTTTCCTTTTCGTATTTTTTAATTTATTTATATTTCTCTTTTTTGATTTGATTTTCCGCTTTACAACAAACACCGCAACCGAACGTCAAGGAAAACCATGCCCAATGCTCATTTTCATTTTCACTTTTCACATGCACACCGCGGCACGAATACGATTTTCCGACGAATCTTCTGACTGCGTTGTTGGTTTGTTTCAAAAAAGTTTTCAGATTCTTCACGATTCTTTCTCGCTAGTTGCGCCTTTTCCTCTTCTTTTTCAATCGTTCGCTCCGAGCGACGTCCGCATGCGGCCGCGTTTCATCAACGTTTGACGCTGGCGGCCACTGCCATGTGGATTTTACTTATTCGCTGTAGGCTGCGCCGCACAGTGGTGCAGCGACCACAATTACGCTTGGAAAATATTCTAATGCTATCAATTCATCATCAGTTGAACAATTGTATAATGTGAACCTTGTACTAACGTATGCTGAATAAATTAAACAACATTTTATATAATATAAATTATATTCGATTTTCGATAAAATCACCGACCTTAAAATGTTAGTTCAAATTTACTCTTCTGTATAAAAAATATGTACCCACTGAAGTAAATATATATTTTAGAACGTTTGAAATAAATTAAACATATGGAAATTGAATTTAAGTAATTTTCGCCTGTAAACCAATACAAAAACGGTACTTTATATGCTGAATAGTTATCATATAATAAATAACTTTAAAGTATTCATTTAATTAATATACAGTCATTTGAGAAATTATAATTCGTATTTAATTATTGAAAGCCTATTTTACTTTTGTGTATTGTTCATATTGTTTCATAGAGTTTTTCCCGAATAGCTTTCAGTGTGCAGCTGCTGCTTGCGCTCTGCTTCGTGTTGTGGCCTCTGCTGCGTTTGCGCGCAGTTGTGGGTCCCCCACAGGCAACGACGACTTCCCAGTTCGAAATGCTGTTGTTGATGACGTATTAAATGGAGAGCGTCCCCAAGCACCCAAGGGTCTTCTCACTCCTCTCGGCCCACATTCCACCATTCCACATAGCTGCTGACTCTGATGAGTCAAAGAATTTTCCGTCTCATGAAAACGAAAACGAAAACGAAATAGTCTCAGTTTATTTCTCTCTTTCTTTCTTTCTCTCTCTCTCTCTCTCTCTCTCTCTCTCTCTCTCTCTCTCTCTCTCTCTCTCTGTGTCGATGCCTCTGTATTTCTCTCTTCTCTCCGTGTTTTGCCATCTCTCAGAGCAGTAGTGGATGCAACTTAGAGTGTGTTAAAAATAAATTGCATCGTGTGGCTGCTTACCTGCTCGATTCGGAAATATATTTTTATATATAAATATGTTTACATATATATTTACAATTTGTTGTTGTTCGTTTAAGAAAATTTATTATTGTGTTATGTCTAATTTGATTTAATTTATTTGCAAATTTCTTCTAGCTGCACTGAGATAAATGCACTTGAAACAATGAATTTCAAATACAAAATATAAATCTGAGACAGTTCAAGTAATTCGAAAAATTTGTATGAGCCACAAAGATCAAACTGTCATATATTATTGAAATTAGAAGATAAAAAGCCACTTCAGACTTGGACAAAGTTCATATTTGCTTAGATGATTCAATATCAAAATTGTAGAACACACCGAACCCAAAGAGATGGCTCAACAGTTAGGATCTAGCTGCCAATATTGGTAACGGGACAGGTTGATGGAAATGAAAAGCATGAAAACAGCTGCCAATCGTGCCCTGCGGCGATTGTCAACAATAATGTATGAAGTAGGCAGCTCGTAACAACTACATGCAGTACACACCTACATACATATATTTAGATATGTAAAGTGGTAAAGCGGTGCCAGTCGTCGGCGCCCTTTAAGTTATGGTACCTGGAACTGGCGCAAGAACAGAACATACATACATAAATTGGCCAAGACAGTCCACTCGGCTTTGGCTAACTTGGCTGTCTGTCGTCTGTTCTTCGGCATGCATCACCATCCACTCTTTGAAAAATAAAAGAAATAACTGAATGACTTGTTCAAATAGGACATCACAATAAGCAACAGCAGTAGCAACAGCAGAGATCGTGAGCATAAAAATAATTCAAAACAGCTGCCGTGTCAATCATAATGGGCGCGCAATGAACAAACAATGCAACAGGAGATAAATTAAGCATTGCAACAATTTATTTGATAGATTACATACAAATGTATGCACATGCATACATGTAAATATGTGTATTTAAATATGTATGTACATAATTCACTTTCGATTCAAGTGCCAAATTGAGTCCTCATTTTGTGTGCTGTACGCATATGTGCTGACTAATGTATTTTGTGACAACCGTTGAAAAATGCATTTAAGTATTTGATTTTTTTTCAGTCTATGTCAATGAAATTAAAAAAAAAAAAAATTGTTGCTGCTTCGTTTCAGAACAAGCATACGCTGCTTAACGAGAACAGTTCATGTTGGCATTTAGTCAAGATCAGTTCATGTGACTCCGTGGCGCAACGGTAGCGCGTCTGACTCCAGATCAGAAGGTTGCGTGTTCAAATCACGTCGGGGTCAACGTAAATGGATATTTTTAAAATTTTTTTTTCCAATTTTTCGGCCATACATTTTTTAGTCCATATTATTTTACAGTGCCCAATACTAGTTAAATTAACTTCATATGAACCCAATTAAAAATTAAAATACTATATGACAGCGAAAGTGTATTAATTTATTAAAAGAATAAAACAAACCCATTATTAAACTTATACAATGTGTACCTGCATATTTTAATAATTTGAATACGTAAGCATGTATTTTCTGCCAACACACATTTCGTTTCTGCTTTGTGCAACCATACGTCACTCTTAAATGTTGGGAGAGCGCATGCTCTTAAACTCAAAGAGAATCAGCTGTGGATTGGACTGGAAACAGCTGTTGGCATCAGCTGCTTCAAGTGCACGCGAATAGCAGAAACGTAATCAAAAAGTGAAAAGGCATAAATTATAATAGTTTTCAAACATAAAATAAGTAAACACACATAAAATGATAAAATGTCAAAACTGCCAAAATCTGCGCTTAGCTTAAAACAGGTAAGTGACAGATGGCACCTGGAATTTAGCTTTCTAAAATTTCTCATTCTCTGCTTCACCCAGTTCATGCTGCGCCAGGAGGTGCTGAAGCTGTATAGAGAAATTTGGCGCACTACGCGGCTGGTGCCGGACCAGCATAGCCGACAAGAGCTTAGGGCCTGGGCTCGCCACGACTTCCAAGCGAATCGCAACCAAAGCGACGAGGTGGCCATCAAAATGCTGATGCAGAGCGCCAGACGCAGCCTGACGGAGCTGCAGACCAGCCTCCAACTGAGCGGCACGAGCGTGAAGTGAGAAAAATGCTTGCATCTTTTATTTGAGCTTTGCAAACTTGGCTGCTGCAATCGAATTACAGCGACATAAAACACGATAATAAATAAATAAAGCTTAAAGAGAAAGACCTTTGAGGCGCTATAGCAAAGTCTGTGTTCGTTTCCGTGTCTGTGTAGAAAAAAGCAGTCTAGCATTTTGGTAGATGTTAACTAGGATGAGAGAGGAGCGAATTGAGTGATTCACAGCAGCGGGCGTAGCAGACTCAGCCAGGCGACCTTCAGCAGAGCCAGTCCGAAAAGCAGGGAGCCGACGCTAGTGATGATCAGCGAGATGAGATCCCGTTTAGCGTGCTCTTCGACGCGCCCCACCAGGAAGCTGTGTATTACGGTGCTGGTGATGTGGGCGCCGTCGAAGCCAAAGCAGGGGATGGCATTGATCAAAGCGAGTCCAATGCTGAACACCACATTGTATTTGAGTAGCAGCGAAAGGGCATCGGGCCAAGCGGAACTGATCTGTTTATAGCGGGGCACAAAGGCCGAAACGCGCACTGAGCGCAACACATCACGTGGCTGGCCCACATACATCACGGGCGGCAGGGCCTCGTGGTCTAGACTCTGCCTCTTGAACACCAGAATCCTCGTTGTGTTCTGCAGCATGGGCCGCAGACAGTATCCCTGGGCACACGAGCCTGCTCTGCAATAGCCACTCGAGTCCTCCAGCGTGCGCCGCATGGGTAGGCACACGTGTTGCGGTATCTCGGCTGGCGCATCCACAGTGGCGTCCTCGATGTACTCGAAGCAGCTGACATTGGGATTACGCTCGTCACAGCACTGCAACCTGCCCTCCGCATTGTGATGGGCTATGTCGATGCTCTCGTCATTGAGTCGTATGAAGTCGGAGCTGATGCAATATCCCAAACGCTGCTGCTGCGCCTGTTGCAGGCAACTCAGCCAGCTGTCCTCGTTGTTGACGGGGCAGTCGTTCAGCTGAGTGATTACATTCTGCACCTGCAGGCCGCGATCGCCTCGCAGTGGCGACTTGGCCGTCAGCTCTGTGACAATCACGTGCTCGTTGTATTGGTAGAAGGGCGACATGATCATGCCCAGCGTCGAGATGAACAGATAGCAGACGCAGGCGAACACAAAGTTGTTCCAAATGCCGGCGCAAAGAATGCGCAGCTTGCGAATCCAGCGCAAGCTGTTCAGATGATCATGCGAAAGCTCCGTGTAGGCCAGCGGCAGGCAGAAGTAGACCTGCGAAATGCGAAATGCAAATGTTATCTAACAACTTTTTGGAGTCCTCTCCCATCTCACCCTGAAGCCGAAGCCCGTGACGGGCACGTCCTCCAGCACGGCGGCGAACGCATGGCCCATTTCGTGGAGCAGTGTACAGAGCACTAATGTGGCTATATAATAACCGATCTCTTGCAGCGGCAGATTGACTCCGGGCAACAGAATTTCAAGCTGCACCGTCGCCGTGGCTGCTGCCGCACCTCCAGCAACAGCTGCCGCTCCATCACTGCCATTAAATATGGTAATGATGAGCAGTATTATGCCAATGGGCAGCAACAGAAAGGATAGCAGGACGCCTAAATTGAAGCACTTAACCAGAAAACCTCTCGTGCAGCTCTTGCCGGCTGCGGAGCCCCAGCGAATCAGCATCCGATTGAAGGCGCTGGCATTGGAGTGCCAGTGAAGGCTCATGAAGTTGACATTCAGTCCTGTGTTGCGCAGAAAGACGTCGTAGGGATAGTGCATGCAGCTCTGCAGGAGAAATTCAATAATTAAATTCGATTCGACAATTCATTCATTCGATGCCACCAAGCACACCTTGAAAAAGCGATCAAAAAAATACATGACACCATATAAAATCGTCAGCACTGAGAAGAATATTATGGGATCCATTGTGCGCAAGTTTGTTGTGTTCACTTTGTGCTAAACCTCAAACGACGCACATTGTTATTGTCATTTAATTTTATTGTTGATTTTTTATGGCCTAGCCGAACAGTTTGCCGAACAGCTGATTGTGCATCTACCGGGCTGCCAACTTGGTTTACTTTTTGTTAGTAAATAGTGAAACTCTTTGAATACTATTATTATTGTCATTTTGATTTATTACAAACCCTCTTATTCGATCGCTGATTAATTTGATACTGTTACCAACAGGTGGACTTGGGAACCAGTGCATGACTTCACAATTTCCCCACAGCAACAACCTCTTTTCATAAATACCACAGATACCAGAGCGTTGCCATACTTCAATATGTGCGTTCAAGAACAAGCGTCATCCCGTTGACTTAATTCCACAATTCATCAAATTTCGCATATTATCATAAACTAAAAATGCCAAAAGTGCGTCGTAGTCGTAAACCGCCACCAGATGGCTGGGAACTTATTGAACCCACACTGGAAGAGCTGGAGCAGAAAATGCGCGAGGCCGAAACGGAACCGCACGAAGGTAAACGCATTACGGAATCACTTTGGCCGATCTTCAAAATACATCACCAGAAGACGCGCTATATCTACGATTTATACTATCGCCGTAAGGCTATCAGTCGTGAACTGTACGATTACTGCCTGAAGGAGAAGATTGCCGATGCCAACTTGATAGCCAAGTGGAAGAAGTCGGGCTACGAAAACCTTTGCTGCCTGCGGTGCATTCAAACGCGTGACACAAATTTCGGCACGAACTGCATCTGCCGCGTGCCCAAGTCAAAGCTGGAGGAGGGACGCATAGTGGAATGCGTTCACTGCGGATGCCGCGGCTGTTCCGGCTGAGTAAATACGAGTGTGGTTTAGAGCCTTTCCGAGCTTATATTCAAAAGTAGACAGAACAAAGGAAAAATAAGATATAAAGTATATATCTATCCTCTTGTTCTGGAATAACACTCGTGCAGTTTGAAGTCTGAGTTGATATGTGTGTATAGAGTAAAAAATGAATTGAGCTGCTTCCTAGGCAGCAGGAAGAGAAGTACAGTTGATTACATAGTGAAATCTAAACAAAATTTTAAAAATAGAATATATATCGATATAAATGTAAACTTTTGACTTAAACATAAATTAAATATGAATTTATATTATCAATTTTATTCTTAACAAGTTTGAAAGTTTCTTTGTTGCAATTAAAAAGCTTATTTTGAGACTTTCAGTAGATTAGATTGGCTTTTCTTTTTGCAAACTTTCAGTGTAGGTAAACGTGAGTAGTTATGAATATATAACCACTAGAGAGCTCTCTGGTTAGTGGTATAACTGTACTAGTCTTATACATACACACGACTATCACCCAATTTCAGATTTCTATAATATGTTTTACTTAAATCATAAGTTAGTGGGTATCAATGGATGGTATTCCTTGCCATTTTACTATTCTATTCCGACTAGGCATTTTTTGCTAGTAGTCTTAGTACCCCTTTTGGTTTCGTTGAAAAATATGCCAAGCCTACAAAATTTGAAATATATTAATATATCTTTTGGAATTATATGTATAACAGTATGCATATTTTGCATATGTGTTGAGATAAAGTCTTACATTGCCCATAAGGGAGAGTATGCCAACATTATACTATTTAGTTTTACGATTGTGCATGTCGTTTCGTGCATTCTTTTAATAATTGGCGTTAAGCTGGTAAGGCAAGTAATATCGGTCTCTGCTAAATGGAATGTAATTCGAAACGAGAGTGCTTTTTGCAGATGAATTATAATTTTCTGATACCCTGGATGACCTGTTTGCCCCTCACCATTCTGAACTTCAACGTACTGTTCCTACTTGTTTTGAAGATGGTCTGGAGCATTATGACATCCATGATGATATGTATGTAAAGTTTTTAACCTAATATACGCAAGGCAGCCCTCCATATAATATCTTTCTTGCAGCCATTGCAATGTGGCTATTTGTTTTGAACATGTTCCTGAAGCTTCTCAAGGAGAAACGCAGAGCGAAAGCCGAAATGCCTTCTTCGAGCATTCTGGCCTATCAGCTTTCCGTAAGTTCCTGACCTAAGCGGCCAAAAATGCTGAGCAAAACAAAACGGAAATACAACGAATCAACTCTGTCGCACTCGCACGGAGCCCGGGCACTGCTATCCCGCTCACTCGTCACTCGTACTGCCACGCAACTCACCTCAAGCTCACCACAGTCCACAGTTCGTGTTGGAGTTGAGTTCGGCGCGTGCCCTGCTTTGTGTGGAATCGATTCAAAGCCATCGAGAGGACACACGGCGGAGCAGTATTACGCCGAGCAGTGAGCCAAGCACATCGAACCCAAAAGAAAAGAAACAGAAAATCGCAGAAAAGTTGTCACAGATATACCTAGTCAAGGATCAGATGGAACAATAAATGAAATTAGTTCGAAAAGTGTGCAGCCCAAATGTTATTTTCAATTCCCGGCAACAGACTGATGCACTCCACTGTAAATCAGTTATAAAGTGCATTCCAAGCGATCGGGCGATGTGCAACAATAGAAATATTTTTTATCGATTTGTAGCAGAAACTCTAGTTTGTTGAGTCCTCCAAGAGACACTGATACTGGCAGTGTGTGTGTGTGGGTGTATGTGTGTTAGTGGGCCTTTGTGTGTTAGTGCAGCAGCGGAAACAGGAACAGCAACTGGCATTAGCACACGACAAGATGACGCAAATGCGCCTTAGAGCGGAATAAACGTTCAGCTCACGCAAGTTCCTGCCAAGCCTTAAATGCAACACAAATAAATTTAACGGAACCCTGATAATAACAATAGCAAAATAAACAAATAGTCGCTGTACAGGAATCCAGTGCCAAAGCTTTAAGCCAGCACGCCTCGCCCATCACGCATACGCCGTGTGCGCGCTAACTGTTGTTATTCCGGAAATTGGGCCAACCCGTGGCGTTGCCCGTGCCGTTGCTTTTGTTCCTGCTCCTGCTTCTGCTTCTGCTTTAGCTGCAGCTGCAGCTGTAGCTGCTGCTGTGCTCCTTTGTGCTGTCCGCGCGTGGCCCCATCGAGCTAAACCAATGCATTTGAGTGCACAGCAACAACGCCCCAAGCAACAACAACAACAACGCGAGCAACAAGAGATACACCAGAGAAGGCGTCTCACATACCGCAAAGGACGAGCATGTCATCCCTGCAGCGCGAATGGCATTTACAGGTGAGCGAGCGAGCCCTGGGCCTTTTGCTGAACATTAACTCACAGTCTAAACGTGTTTGCATACCAATTGGAATATAGTCACACACCCAGCGACACCTGAGGTCAAGAAACGCGCCTAATTTATGTGGTCAGAGGCCGTGCCGTGAGCTCGGCCCAAGCGCAAACACATTGAGGTAGTTTGAGGTCGCTTGGCAGGCATTGTAGCATTTGGTGAGCATGCGCTTGGCCCCGTCCATCGCACACCTCGTCCACGACGACGACGACAACGAAAACAAAGCGAATCACTCGACTCGCCGTAAACAATGCGCCAATGCGAAAGGCTGGGTAGTGGGTCAAAGCCGGATCCAACACATGTCCGACAATGAATGTGTAGGGAGGGGGAAAGGGGGGGGGGGGCGTGGAAGGCGTCCGGTGTATGCTCACAAGTAACAGACCACAA
>NW_022046565.1:12893-25881 GCF_001654015.2 Drosophila navojoa
GGGGGGGGGGGGCGTGGAAGGCGTCCGGTGTATGCTCACAAGTAACAGACCACAAAAGAAAGTGAACACAAGTAAAGCAAAAGTTCTAAAACCCTTTTGCAATTTCGAGCTAATGAAAGAAGCAATAGATTGTGATAGAGGAAATTATAGTTAGCTAAAAAACATTTCAAAAACGATTTCATATAGATATTGAATAGCTGGATGGAGTGCGAAAAATATGGCTGAAAACTGAAATGAAATAAAATAGCGACTGGTTGACATTATACAATTTAGTTAGTGGATAAATCGGAATCATTTCACTCGTTGCAAGCAAATCAAACTGGAGAGATTCTTAGATGCCATTCTGATGTTGCTGATCAAGGCAAATGCTATTTTAATTAATGAAAGTCTTTGCGATTTGGGAGAAGCGTCACGAGCAAAATTAAGTGTTGAGATCAATTAATTAATTAATCTTTAAATATAATTTTCGGGTTTCAAATTTATCTTTAGCCTTTTATACCTACTTCTATGGACTATTCCAGTTGCACAGCTTGTGAATTTTATCTGGCTTGTGGAAGCCCCTAAGAGTTCATAGCTCTTAGATAATGAAATTCATTAATTTAAATTTGTCTACATAATACAAGAAAAGATACAATAACAAAAAGAACCAATAACTTTCGGAAAAGAACTTAGACATTGTTTCTTTAACCCATTGCAGATCTGAAATCAGTATATTTCAGTATATTGGCAAATAAATATAAATATTATTTGCATTTTCAAACAAGTAAAAACGTTGAAGTTGGGCGTTACCAATTGCAGAATACTCCTCCACATCCCAACAGCAATTTAGTAGCTAACGGTAACCTACTGCAATATTTGGATGTTTATGCTCAAAAAATGAGGCGTCATAATTATTTTTGGGTCATCGATAGAGGAGGTTACTAGTAACTCAACTATCCAAATTTAAAGCTTCTAGCTCTTAAACTGTATGAGATATAAGCTTTTGCGGCTTGCTACTCCCCCTTCGGGCGGACATATATCCGCCAAAGCTTGTTGACTTGGTTGGTCAGTACTAATCTACTTTCCAAATTTCAAACTAATATGATTTCTGGCATATTGGAAAATGCATATTCGCTCCTAATTAGCGTACACAAATTTTATACTCATTCAGGTTTACATTCAATTTTTCTCACGATTACTATTACTAAGGCCTTGGGTTATATTGAGACCATCTATTTTATACAGGTTTCAATCCATATCAATGACAATTCTGTAGAAGCCCTCGACTTGCAACAAGTTAAGCCCTAGCAAATCTTTATACACGTGCTAATTGACAGAGCAACCAACTGCTCAACCATCAGGCCAGCCACCCGCCTGAGCCTAGCCCCTATTTCTTTCATTTCATTAGATTGCGTCAGGACCTTGGGTTGCTGCGAAATTGAAAATGTAACACAGCATTGCCACTTGAACGGAACTCGAGCGCGCGACATGAATCCCGCATCCACTCCCACAACCACGCCTACTCCTCCCACTACCACCACCTCGCCCTCCTCGCCCGTGCCTATGTACTGTGCGGCTCCTGGCAATTTAAGCCAAATTCCTGCTGACAGGCGACAGCCCAGGCTCAGTGCACAACAAAGGGGATAAAGCTTTGACATCTGGCAAGGTCAAAGGGCGTGGATGCTGCCACACAATGTTGCGACATGTTGCAGGGCTTGGCTCATTAGCGGGCAGCTTTGCCATCGATTGCGTGTTTTCCAGCATGCAGGGCATATGCTCTTGCACCATCAACATGTGGCATGCAACCATAGGGGGCACGTTGCCGCCCATTGACATGCCACTGCAATGAGTCATCCGATACGAGGCACGCGCCTTGCAGTCGACTTCAATTAGAATCAAAGCAAAAATACTTCTGATGCCTTCATTTGTGCGCGCCGTCTATACGCAATTTGTCCTTAACCGATTCCGTATGCACGCGAAACGCCCGAGTGAGCAGTGGACTTCATTAAACGTAGGCGGCAGCTGCTTAGCTGGGCGAATGATTGCTAAAAGACTCTTCAATCTTTTAATAGCATTTACTTTAATCACACATAATGTATGTTAGGTTATCAAATTTATTTTTCTACCTGGAGATTGATAAAAATTGTGCCACATTGTTAATTCTATATAAAGTAAAGCAAGCAAAACTCATGATTATAAAGTGAATAGGATATGGAATATCTGTGCACATCTAAAATATTTAGTTTACATTAAGAGAGACACTGAATAAGGCAGAGCTGAAGAAACAAGCTAGAAAGCGCTCTGGAAACAGTCTAAAACTTTTGAAATAATTTAAAAAATAAAGTAAAAATTTCCGTCCCAACTTGACCCCGACGTGATTTGAACACGCAACCTTCTGATCTGGAGTCAGACGCGCTACCGTTGCGCCACGGAGTCACATGTTGTGATCCGGCGCTAAATATGCATTTCAGTCTGAGACGTGTCTGACGTTAGAAAACCAATTTTATTGATTTATTGACAAACACATGTGCTGCACTTACAATCGGAATAAAATAAATTTTAAAATTGAAGCATGATATAGGAAACAAAGTAATTGTTCGACATTTTAGAGAAAAACAAAAACTACAAATAATAAAAATAATCAAAAAATGAAGTACAACTAAATAAACACAACATCGAATTGCTGTCAAGAAAAAGCACATATACATACATACATACATATATATTGAATATTCAAGTCGTGAAGCTTTAAAGCTCTTTTAGAATATAATGGTTGGAGTACATCTATATCAGTTTACATTTGTACCAACCGAAAAAAGACAAGCTCATATTATATTATATATTTATATAACATGAAAATTTTGTTATATTGTTATAGGTATATATAAAAAAAGATTTTTTTGCCTGCATATAGTCAATTAAGTATGTATATAGAATTGTATGTATAGAGCTCTAGGTAAGATAATAATTCATATTATACATTTTGCCTAAATGATGCTCATATAAAACGCTGTGCTACCAAAAAATATTTTCTATATGCAACATAGGAGAGAAAACATTTTATAGATAAGTTCCCCATCTCAGATCCAAAGTAGCCTTCAATTTTAGTGTGCTGAATTTACTGGGCTTATTTCTTATCAGATGTCTGCCAGAGACACTCCCACGACTTCATTCTCTCGTGCACTTGGCCCTGAAAAACTTGCAACTGGCAACGGGGAATTGGGGAAAACTGTGGGGAAAACCTGAAAAGCAAATGGGGAAACGGAAAATAACCAAACGCCATGCCAGCTCATGCAGCATGCGGATGACGATATTTAAGGGGGCTGTGGCCGTCGTGGGCGAACGTAGTGACTAACAACAACAGACGAGCATCGATTTAACAAAAAACTTACTTTTATAGCAGCAACAAAAACAAATAGCAAAAATATTTGTTGCTGCGGATAATTACAATAAAATGTGTATATTGCCGAAGGCAATGTATAGCTTTAACAGACAGGTGTGTGTGTATGTGTGTGTGCAGGCTGCCTCTCTTTGACGGGTCTATTTGCCACAGGATTAAGCCAATTAAGGGATAATTTATGGCGTGTATTTAAATGCTGACTCATCGTGCTTTAAATACGAAAGAAATGAATGACAGAAATTGCATTGCCAGAGAAACAACCAAACTGAGATGACTTCAATTCGTCATAGTCATTCTAGTTCGAGACAAGCATCTTTTATATACTTACTTACCTGTATGTTATATTCAGCGTATATCCAGCGGTAATTAATTGTAGCAACAAGTTTGCTCTAGACATTTCAACTCAATAGATTCACTTTCTCATTATTTTCCACGTCGTTTGATAGTAAAAATAAATATAGTTTCAATATATAATGTTAATTATTGTTAATTATTTTCCACGTCGTTTAATAGTAAAAATAAATATAGTTTCAATATATAATGTTTAGAAGATGTCTACAGATTTAGTCCCAAAATTGAGGTGAATAAAGTCTTTCCATTTTCTTTGGAATTGCATCCAATTAATCCGACTTTTATTGACGTATGTATATATGTAATTGTATGATTACAATAGATCTTTTAGCCTTTAAGGGAGCAAACTTGAAATTTTCAAGAAAAACAAATATTAAGGTGTCGGCTACACTAATCTATTATATTTATCGACTCGCTACCTGCAATATTTTTACAGTTAAGCTCAGGGCTCAGCAGAGACTTCAAGTCTCTACCTTTATTGGCATATATTAGACGGATATACTATTAGAGAAATGCCATATCTTAATTTGATTCAGTTCACAATAAATAACAAATAATAAGCTAGTGTCTTGAATGGAAACCGGTTTCGGCCTTGGCAATAACTGGCAGGAACTATCGAATACTATTTATGGAGCTACAACAAAGTCATAGGAGAGTTAATCAAATGAAAAGCTAATATATGGACTAACGTTTGAGAGCCATGCGGCGATATCGTATGCCTGGCCGTACTCAAGCTGCGGTTTGCGTGCCTAAAGGGTATTTAACTTAAGTATGACAGAGCTAAGGATCTAAGTTAAGTTGTTGATTGCTTGAAATGCATTTGATTTGCACAAAATTGATTTGAATTCCGTGTCTGTATTGCAGGGTTCACGGGGATCGGTGTACTGCGCGAGTGAACCGGACCCAGCTGGTCGAGTCCAGTACGAGTCGGGAGGGCTCGTTCTCAACGACACGGCGGGGCAATGCGTCGCCGGCGATGCTGGCTGCGGCGCTGCCGGCCAGGCCACAAGCGGATCCTTGTTCTCGGTTGTGTCAGCGCCACCTGCACCGCTGCCCACTGTGTCCCTGGCCCAGCTGGACGTCAAGCAAATCGAGGCGCTGTGCGTGCCGTCGCCCTCGCCATGCGCCTCGCCCGCGCTGCGGCCCGCCACGCTCAGCTTGGATGCGCCCTGCTGTCCGCGCACGCTGCACGCCAGCCTGCTGGAGCACCAGATCTCCGAGCTGGAAGAGGACGACAACGAGAACCTGTTGACTGTGTCCAGCATAACGGCTCGTCCGTTGATAGCCAAATCGCACGAGTTGCGCAGCAGCCGCAAGCAGCAGCTGTCCTCGGGCACGGCTCGCAGCAAATGCCTGAAGCGCGCGAAGGAGCTGGAGCGACCGTCCGCTCGTCGCAGCAGGCAGCTGGGTAAGGACCGCGACTCATCTACCAGCACTACGGAGAGCGGCGGTGGCTGTGCTGCGGAGCCACCGGACGGCGGCTATGGTTGGTTCATTGTCTTCGGCGCCTTCTCCGTGCAGTTCTGGGTCGCCGGACTGGTCAAGTCATATGGCGTGCTCTATGTAGAGATCATGGAGACCTTTCCCAGCTCCACGGCCACTGTGGCCTCCTGGATACCAGCCATCCTCTCTGCGCTCTGTCTCGTGCTCGCGCCACTCTCGAGCGCGCTCTGCCAGCGCTTCTCCTGCCGCTCCGTTGTGTTTGTGGGCGGCATCTTTTGCTCTCTGGGCATGGTGCTCAGCTATTTCGCCACCAGCCTGCTGCACCTGCTCCTCACCTTTGGGATTCTTACAGGTGAGCGAATAGCCTTTTAATCTACAAATTTGCTTGCCTTCCTACGTTACCTATTACCCTTACTCTTTGAAATCTTAACTACTTGACTACACCGACTAATGATTAGTCCAGAGATTAGATTTAGTTGATCTAGATTATCGAACAGAATCTTATCCCACATACGATTCTTATAGGATACATATTCACACTATATATTTGAGCGAAAATCGTCAGTGCGGCTATATAATCGAGACTTCAAGTTAAATAATCTGTAGTTTCTTGAGATATAGTAATTATCAACAATTACTTATCCATCCAATTACTTAAGCAATTAAACTCGATTGATACAATTGCCTAACTAATCTTATTACTCTAGTTGAACTTGATAGATGCAATTACTTAAGTAATAAGTTTACATCGTATGTACATATATACATATATTACTTGAGTTATTAAATGCATTTAATTAAATAATTAAGCTGTTTAAATATGGAATAATTTCGAATACATCCCATTACTTGAGTAATTAAAGTAGATTACTTCAGTAATTTAGATTTTCAGATAGATATAATTAGATAGGTATCAAAGTAACTCTTCCATCCAATTCTAAATACTTAAACAAGCAAATATGAGAATGCTTTATGCATTTCAAGTAATTATATTGATTAATCTACAATAATTATCTATTACAATTACCGAGGTAATTAAGAAAGTTAGTAATTAACATGCCTTCTAGGAATTGGTGGTGGTCTATCGACGACCCCTGGCATTGTGATTGTCTCGCAATACTTTGACAAGCATCGCGCCCTGGCAAACGGGATCTGTGTGTCGGGCACGGCGGCGGGCAGCTTCGTGCTGCCCATATTGATAAAGCATCTGGCGGAGAGCTGCGGATTCCATGGCACGATACTCATACTGGGCGGCTGCATGCTGCACGTGTGTGTGTCGGCGACTCTGTACCGACCACTGAGCGACTATGCCGAGCAGGCGCAGGTGCAGGCGCAGGATGCGGCTGACAAGCCCAACAATGATGACATCAACCCCAGCACTACGGGCATGCTGACGACATCCACGTACTTGGGAACCTGTGAGGTGGGCGCCGATGAGCTCAACGACAAGTTCATAGAGCATTTGTTCCTCGAGGAGTGTAAGAATCACCTGAACTACTATGCCAGCAAGCAGTCAGGTGAGTTACTGCGCATGGGCCAAAGCAATTCATGATGCAATTGTCCATTGCTCGACAGCTCAAGACAAGTCGGCGCAGGAGAGCGATGACGAGGTGAAGGACATCATTGGCGAAACCACCTTTATAAAGCCCATGAAAAAGGTGCGCAGCTCCGGCCTGCTGCACTCCGTGGAGGATCTGAGCACAGACTCCACTTGGGTCTATCGCAAACACTCAGGCACCGACTCGAATCGCGGCAGTCGGCGACGTCGCAACGTCTTTGCCAATGACGAGACCATCAGCAAGATCCATGCCCATCTCGAGAAGCCGCTTTCCCCACCGAGCGTGGTCAGCCGGGGTCTCAGCAAAAGCATGGAAATACCCACGCCCGTGAGTAACCTCAGCGAGCTGAAGCAACAGCCATCGGATGGCAGCATTCTGGACTCCCAGCTCCTGGAGTCCGCGGTCGTCTTTGACGACGACGACGATGACAATGACGCCATTGACGATGATGACGACGACGGGCGCCAGTTGAAGCGCAGCTGCTGCGCACGCATTGAGATGTACCTGGACATCAGTCTGCTGCAGGAGCCTCGATTCATACTGATGTGCCTATCCGTAACACTCATGTCTGTCGGCTGCCCCTACATGCTCTACTATCTTCCCGCGCATGTCATATCTATCGGTGGGTCAATCCCTCTGCTCTTCAAGCTATCTTCATTCGTAAATCATATATGAGTTGTAGTAGAACCGAAT
Organism: Drosophila navojoa; assembly: GCF_001654015.2. The sequence continues at coordinate 20,319 of NW_022046565.1, forward strand.
CGCATTTTAAGGCTAAGAATAATCCTAGACAAATATAGAATAATGAATAAATCAATTGTGCGGAAGTCAGGGTAATAATCTGATGTCTCTTAAATTCGATATAGATAATTTTAGTGATAAAAACATACATATCTGTCTCTTAAATTCGATATAGATAATTTTAGTGATAAAAACATACATATCTGTATATGGATATGTGATGATTTTGAGAGCCGATAACTTTTACAAAATCAGAGTCCATCTCAAATATTCTACAACACTATGAAAGGTTTCAGTAAACGCAAATATTTCGAAATATCTATTCATTTGTGTAGCCATCAAGTTTCCATCCCTCAGACCTAATATATTAGCTCACATTAAAAATACCTTGACTACCATATTTCATATCTAGCTATCAACATTTTTTTCCATTTTTTGATTCAATATAGGTACTAAAAACACAAAAGTCTAGAAGTATTTGTTTTCATTGAACTTCATAATGAATTATTATTTATATAAACTCTACTTCTTTCTATAGGCTACAATAAAAGCGAAGCGGGGTATTTAGTGGCCATCAGCGCTGTGCTGGATCTGTGTGGACGCCTGGGCTTGGGCTGGCTATCGGATCTGCAGCTCTTTGATCGTAAGAAGACCTATACACTATGGTAAGTCTGCTAAGGTAAAAAAAAAACAAGTATACCTATTGGATCTTGATTTTGAAGAATATGATTTTTTATATTATCTATCTGTTATAATATCTGTCCTATCCAATTAGCAGAATCATTTAATCATACCCTGAACCCATTGACCATGGGAAATCAGGGTATAATGGTTGTGTGTAAAGTATCTATCGGGCAGAAATGATATACAGTATTTACTTAAATCTAATATTTATATTGCCGAACTAACTTTCACATTTCTTTTCTAGTATCCTGGGTGCTGGCCTGGCTGTTCTGACAATACCCTTTGCCAAGACCCTGGTACTGGTGGGTCTATCCGCGGCAGTCTACGGACTATGCCTGGGCAGCTGGTATGTGCTGATGCCCGTGCTGCTGGCGGATGTGTTTGGGACGGATCGCATTAGCTCCAGCTACGGCTTGGTGCGCATGTTTCAGAGCATAGGGGCCATATCAGTGCCGCCGTTGGCGGGTCTGCTGAGGGATCTCTCCGGGGACTATGAGATCTGTTTCTATTGCATGGGCTCCTGCATGGCCTTGGGCTGTACGCCCCTCGTGGTATGGTCTATACTGGAGGCACGCAATCATCGGCTGTTCGTGCAACACGAGGAGGACGAATGCGAGGAGGCCTAAGGCAAAGACTTCATTCAGTTTGTTGATTAGCAGAGTTATACAAAAATATTTGTTTGTTGTTCGTGTTTTTAGTAGCCGTTACAGTTACATCAGAATATATTTTCCATACCAGTACAAATACAAGCATATAGGAAGAGAAACCCAAAAGATAATGATACACAATCGGAGTTCGAATGCCTCACCGATATTGTTGATACTCTTACTGATACTCCCATACGAGGAAACAAATGCAACATTTACTTTACTCAGCGTTCACACACTTTCCATCCATTGCAGGCAGCACTCAAATGCATTCTTATAGTATATCATCTGCCTGTTTATCCTATCTGCAACAGTTGTGTATTCAACAATGTTATCCCAAAAGCATGATAAGCACCGAAAGTTGCGCAAAGAACTGAGTTAAAAAGACATGAACACCAAAAAATGAGAAACATAATTAATACCTATATATGTATATATGAATCAATATATAGTAATTATAATATTCAATAAATGTATTGTCTGTATTTGAATGCCCGAAATACACGATATCTAACTATATTTAGCTGTAGGTTTACACAATGAACATCGTCGACATCATCAAACAATTTCCATTTGGTACCTTTCGGTTTTCGTGAAACTGAGAAGTGCGGAGAGAGGCTATTAATTTATAAATGTTGTACAACTGTACCATCTAGTTCTTGGGGCATCCTACAGCATTACATTAACGTAGCTGTACAATAGCTGTTGTGAGAAATTTACGTAACAAAAAATAAATAAAGTATCAAATTCAAGGTTTGAATTATTCTATTTTTATTGATATTGAAATGGCAATTACATTTACGTAATATAACATAAAAATGTGCTAGTATTGATTAGTTATTATTTGGAACTGCCAGATCATTACCAGAAGAACTATCCACAATGGCACGAGGAATATGATGGCTTTCCTTTTCGCTCCGCATAGCGTGTGTCTTTAAAATTCTTCTCTAATATCTTATATCCCGTGTTAGACCATTTACACTACTTTAATCTCAGAATTCAGCCGTCACATCTTCCGGGAGAGTTTTGCATAATGATTAACGTTAATTAATTTTGAAACATTTTATAGCACTTGAGGATTTGTTCAAGTTTTTCCAAAAGACTTTCTTATGTTGTTTATGCAATCGGCAAATTCCTAACGATTTCCTCACTTATATGTGTGTGAAACCTGTGAAACAGGTTGTTCTATGTTTCACAAAAATTATTTCATTTGAATTGTAGCTGCCAAAAGTGCCAATACCCAAAAATACATTAATTATGCAGTCTCAAAAATTTGAAGATACGTGAATCGAATTCGATGTCGACTCTTAACAATGACCATAATTATTCGTAGCCGTAATGTAAGTCATGGTCATAGATACAATTTACAGTTAGACGTGCATCAATTTATAGATCGAAGACCTAGGTAAAGTATGATTGAATTTAATATCGAGCACTCCAGAATTTTATAAGCAAACCCAAATATCAACATATTTTATTTATTTTATATCGAGTAATCGCAATGTTTTATACCGACAATTGTTGCTGCTGCGTTGAGCTAAAATGCGGCTGCATATTGATTGCAATATTCGATGTGATATTACGCGGCATAGATCGATTTCTTCTGGATGGTAAGTGAATGGACGATTGTCCTTATTCAGATCATTCATTGAGATATATTCGTACACTCAGGCAACTCTCTGATGGGCAACATTGCATTGGTCGTCAGCGGGATATATCTTATCTCCTGTATAATTCTCCTGATTGGAGCTCTCCTAGTGGGTATCCCCTTACAGTTACTGCCTATCATATTATTGGTATTTAAAACTACAGGGTATACGTTACCTCCTCTTGCCTTATATATTCGTTGTCATGGTACATGTCATCATCCTGATATGGGAATGCGGTTATGTCATTATGATGGACGACTTCTACGACTTTATAATATTTGACATTATTCAAGCAGGTAAGCAGACGATATACATTTTATTTTCATAGAGGAATAAATGTTTTTACTTTTACTTTTTCATTTTGCCTCTAGTGGTCAGCTTGTACTTTTGCCTAGTGGTCTACTCCTATTACGATACTATATAAATTCGTATATAGCGCGTATATAGGTTGCATGTTTTATTTGGAAATATAGCCAAATGATAACTTATCTTATTTACTCTAATTTTTTATCTAAACTGGACAGTATAATCTGATGTTACAGATTAGTCACAGATATTCAATCAGTTGATCTGAGCTTGTATATATACGCAGTTATGTTTTCATTGTAGCAGATACAATCAAGGGATTTCAGAATTTCGGTTTGATAAGGTAAATGTTTATGCATAAAGCAAACAAATATGTTTTAGAGGACTCTAGATAATTCTGAAATGAATCGGAATCTTGATAATTTAACAATAAAATAATATCCTGATTTTATAGAAACATATAAAAACATAAGATTTGAAGCCTGCACGAATGTCTATGGTAGAGCAATCTTTATAGTATACGAATATACATATATAAAAGACTAGTATTATCTGAACTAAAAATCTGAAAAGTTGTCTAGTATTAATTCTATATAATGAGGAAATATCGGTATCAGTATTTTGAATATTATATATCGTTTAATATCAAGAAACTCAACTTGAGCGTTGCAATCATGTATAAATAGTATTTACATATGTGTGTGTATATGACTCTTTGGACAGTACGTAGTCTTTAGGATCCTTAGAACTGCTCCAGTGTGCGCGGTGCTGGAGGTGCACCGTACTCATCGGCTGGCACGGCGGCAACGGCAGGTGGTCCGTATTGGGGGGCTGGCTTTGGCTGCTGTTTGTACTTGATGAAGTACACCTCGGGCTTGCTGGGCTCCGTGGGGGCGGGCGACGGCAGGATGACTGGCAGCTGCTCTTCGGGCTTCTTGACCAGCACATAGACCAAGGTTTTGTGTTCATCTTGCACCGGCGGAGGCAGCACCTGGCGCACTGGCGTTGGTGGATTCGGTGCCTTGATGAAGATGATCTTGTAGTGCTTCTTGGGCACCGAAGTCTGGATCGGCGACGCGGCGGGATACAGTTCCGGCTCCTCGGGTGGAACATGCACATAAACGTTCTTGGTGACGATCGCCTCGGCTGTGGGCGCAGCCGGCGGACCGTAGAAAGCAGCCGGTGGACCATAGACGGGCAGCGGTTGGGCCGGTTGTGGTGGTCCGTATTCCTTTTGTGGTGCCGGCGGGGGCGGTGCACCATATCTTGGCCTGGGTGGTTCCGGCCGTGCCACCACGATGGCCACATTGGCCACCAGGACTATAAGTAGCGCCACTTGCGTTTTCATTGTTGGATCAGCTCGTCGTTGGCTCACACCTGAATGATTCGAATCGGTCCCACTGCCGGGGCATTTTATATGAGCGGGCCGCCACAATTTTGATTTTGATCGTGTTTGTATAACCCCCTTGCAGCCCTTTGCATAATATTTCTGATTGCCTCCCAGTGCAATCGTTACGGAGGCGTTGCCGCCGTCATCGCCGACGCTCACTTTGCATACAAATGAGCCCGAATTGTTTAGCGCGTTTTGTACACAATTTCGTTTTCGATATTTCAATACTGAAAACGAAATTGCAAGCACAAACAGTAGCTGACCGCCCCTCAGCGACTGTTGACTGTTGTTGAGCCGGGCACGTTCTCTGCCTTTCCTGGACTTCCCGGCCTTATTTTTTTATTATTTGTTTTTTTTTTCGCCGTTATTTGCCAAAAACAATTAAGAAAAAAAAACTCGATTGCGTTACATACGACAGTTATTTATGACATAACACCTATATGGGTAATGCTCGAAACTACCGTTGCTAGGCCATGAACGGTCATTGGAACCGATTTTCAGACGGTTTGACGTTATGTAGATCTTTCCAAAACTTTGTAATCATTAAAAAAGCTAAGTCGGGTATAATGCTTCAAGGGAATGCCTGCAACATGCCTCCAAGAAGCTTCCGATCCTTAAAGGATAATGTTGTTAATAGACAACAGCAGCTTAGAAAAGCTACCCTGAGCCCCAGTTCACTCTCTGTCTTTCCCTCTCTAATAGGCATATCCATATAAGACTCGCATTAATGAATATATTTCTAATTCAATTTAAATAAATTTCTTCTTTAAATATCTTGGGGAATAATTCGAATGTTTTTGGCATTGCTCATTATAAAAGCAACTAACCCAACCCAATGCATTGATAATCACATTGTTTCATTTTTTATATGAAAAAAAAAAAAAAAAAAAAAAAAAAAAAAAAAAGAA
>NW_022046566.1:0-16691 GCF_001654015.2 Drosophila navojoa
TATATATATATATATATATATATATATATATATATATATATATATGTATGTATGTTATCTATTGCCAAAGTACAAATACTTGTGTATATATATATATATATTCTATATATTTAGTCTTAATGGAGTTCTTTTGCTCGCTCTTCTATTGTTTGCATATATTTTTTTTGTTTTTGTTTTTTTTTTTTTTGTTGTTTTTCTAATGGCAACGATGCGATTTCAAGTCTTTTCGTTAAACAGTTTTGGAATTGTTTTCATTTTCACTTTTGTTTCTATCAATAGATTTGTCTTTTGATCTGGCGTTACATATTTGATTTGATTTGATTTATTTCGTCTTTTGTGTTTCTCTTTAGTTTTATTGATCATTTTACGCTTAGTTTTTTATTTTTTATATGTATGTTGTAAATTAACAAAATACTCGCTTGATTGACTTACGCATTAAACGTCTCAGTGTTTAGTACAGTCTATATATGTAGTATCCTTCTGCTTCTTCTTCATGTTGCACTTGCTCTTGCTCTATGTGTGTCATGGTCACGTTTTACTATCGCACAAAAAGGAAGACTAGAAGAACGGAATCCATAAACAGACGATCTACTGTATACCCTGAACCCTGAATTCTGAGCAGAGCTGTCATGTCGGACTTAGACTTTCTGCAGCGACTGTACTTGCTCTGTATCCCTGTTTGAACTTGGGTTTCTCGATATAAGATCTGAATGAAACTTTTAAATTATGAATATGATAGCGAAATCTGCTGCTGTGGGAAATGGAGTTTCATCTTTTATCTTGAAGAGATCTGAAGGAAATCTGTGCTAAATTCATAAAGTGTGCTATTCAAGCAAAGTCTACCTATTAGAAATAGCTTGATCAGGCATTATATGTATATATGTCTATATTCAAGGGTTCAGCCACGCCTGCTTTTGCTGCATACAAAGTATACCCCTTGCACCCATTTCTAATGGGTTCGGGATAACGAACAAAAGAAAACGTCTGTCAAAAAAGCGAATTGTTTCAAAAAAAATGTCCTCTAAATATGCTTTCAAATACAAAATGTAAAAAAGGTTTATATGTGTCTGTGTGATGTGATGTGAGACTGTGTGTGTGTGTTGGGCCCGGCTGAGCTGCTTCGCATGTGCCTCAGCAAGAGAGAATGCAAAGCAATTTACTAACGAATATTGATATAGATATATATCCATATCTATCTGCATCAATATATATATATATAGAGAGCACACTTCAAATTAACTGAGAGGTACAAAAAACAAAAAACAAAAAAAAAAAAAAAGAATACTATAAAATATAATATACATGTAGTTCATGTAATATATATTCTTGTCACTAACTTTCGTCTCCTACTTCATATCATTATCAACAGCATATATGGCCACAAACTCATACATACATATGCATATATGTCTATACATATGTATAATCCAATCGCAAATCTATCGAAAGTCGTAATTGTAAAAATATAATATATATATATATAATTATATATATATAAAATGTGTATATGTAAAATATGCTTAACTAATTTCGACTAACTACCTAAATAAACACAAAAAAACACACACATATATATATAAATAAATAAATATGTATGCATATACATAAATATATATATATTTATATATATATACACAGGTTTCTCTGTGTAAGGAAAACAAATACAAGCACAAATACAATATAAACAAAATATGAAACAAAAAAATTAAATAAAATCAAATGAATCATCTGCCTTAACATTGGTAATTTGGCAATTTGATTGAGCAACTGCAGTTGGGTATATATAAACGGGTACAGGGTAACTGCGGGTATATTGGCACACAACCAGTTAGCAGTGCATATTTATATATCTTTCTCTCTCTCTCTCTCTCTATCTTTCTATTGCTCTCTAAGTTCTAACAGCACCGAGCGGTTAAACAAATCTAAGATAGAAATATACAAGCAAAGCTCGTGAATTGCCTAAGCTTGTTATCCTAGCCGGGTCCTGTATGTCAGCGTGAGTGTGTGTCTGTGTGTATTTGTGTCTGTGTCTGTATGTCATTGTGTGTGTATATATATACGTGTAATCATGCATCGTACTTTCATATATACGCGTCGAACTTATCTATGAGTGCATATTTAATAATATATCTTATGTGTATGCAATGCGCAGAGGCTACTCCTGCCATTCGTTCTCATCGACACCCTCCATGTCGTCCTGTTCCAACTTTGTGTTGTATTCCATACGTGCGCTCACCGACTTTTGGATCTGCAAGGTAAAAGGTAGAGAGAGACAGAGTGAGAGTGAGAATGAGAATGAGAGGGCGGAAGAGGACTCACCTCCTGTTGCTTGTTGGTCTCGTATTCAGATTTGTTGCCGAACTGCGTGTGCTCCGGTTTCTTGACTGGCGCTGGCACTTGCTGTATGGAGGACACTGAAAACAATGGAGAGAAGTGCATAAGTCTAACTATGTGGAATGAGACTAATGGAATGAGAGAAAGAGACAGGGAGAGTGATGAATGGAAAATGCAGAGAATTGAGTGAATTAAGGAGTTTATGTTTAGCTAGCAGAGAGAAGGGGAAGAGTGAGAAGAGAGAGGGAGACAGCGCATTCACTTACGTGTATCCATGCCCTCCGGCTTGAGGCTGACTTTGGGTGCGCTCTTGTCGTTGCCGGCAAACCAATCCTCAGCAGATAGCGTGGCGAGCCAAGTGACGCGCGTGGGTGGAAACAAATCGTCCTGGAACAGTTCACTCTATACAAAAACAAAGAGGCATATAAATATCGGATGTGTATATACAGTATGTAGATAAATAGCTAAAACTGACAATTGGAAATCTATACCGAGATGGAAATCTTTTGTTTTGACTTTTTCAAAGTTAGTTTGTTTTACATTTCTGTTGTACAGTGTTATTACACTGCTCAGCACAGCCAGTGATGTATGTAGTTACCTTAATGCGTGGCACCGTAAAGCTGAGCGGCTCAATGGTTGTGTTTGTCAGCCTATATGCCTTGCAGAACTCCACGCTGGCCACATCGCAATGGTTCTTGGTCAGGAAACTGAGGCCCTGGTGCAGCGAGGAGCAACGATGATGGGAGAGGGGGCATATGTATGACTCCTCATCAGTTATCTCATAGCAGTAGATGGTCGAGTCACCCTTGCCGGTCACAAACAGCGTGGAGCTATCCTCATCGTAAAAGGGTATTAGTATTGATGGCGACACATCCAGTCTGACCGTATTTAGCGGAGCACTCAGCTTTTGTGCATTGTACACGCTTATCTGACGCTCCGATACCCTGTAAGAATATATACCAAAATATACATATATATGCGTGTGTCACAGCTATAGCTCTGGCTCAACCCACTTGTCGAATCCGGTGCAGACAATGTAGTGGCCCTCGAGTGCCCAGGTGATGCGTGCACCGCGCGTGCCCACCGGCCCGTTGCCCTCGCGAATCGGTGTCTCGGACTTGCGTGGATTGTAGACGCGTATTTTGCCATCCTTGCAAACGCTGGCGCCCAGCTTGCCGCACGGACTCCAGGCGAAGTCGAATATCTGATCCGTGTGTCCGGTGAGGGTGCACTTCTCGGTCATGGTGCGTAAATCCCAGATCTTGATGGTCATGTCATAGCTGGCTGTCAGCAGCACATCCGCGGCCAGCGGGTGAAAGCGTATGAAATAGATTTTGTCCAAATGTGCTGTCAGCTCGCCTTGCGGCTCATTCGTTGGCTCGGTCAGGCCGCCCTCATCGATGCGCCACAATTTGACAATGCCATCGTCGCAGGCCACCGCCAGACGCTGTGCATCAAACGGATCCCATTGGAAGTCCATTATATTGCTGCCATTCACCAGCGACGGGATGACTCCGTCCGGCAATCGGCCCGGGCGACTTAGCTCGAATATGGCAATCTTGCCGCCCGGACCGGCGAGCGGGACAGCAACCCGCTCGTGGTTGGCATGGAAGCCATTGCATTCGCCCGGTATCTGACGGCTCAAGTTACGCAAATTCTCAATGTGCGTGGACTTGTGGCCGGGCGTGCCCTTCAAGTGACGAAACTTGGACACCTTGCCGAAGACGGTGGAGGTGCGCTTTATGGATGCAGCACTGAACGCCGCCTCCATAGCCGACTTCTTACCGCGATGCTCCTCCAACAGTTTGCCCTCTGGCACCGAGATGCGCTTGTTCTCAATGCCGCTCGCCGGAATAACATTGCTATTGCCGCCCAGCTGCTGGCTGGGCTTCAGTGGCTCCACCTTGGAGCTCTCACGGCGACTAAAAACGAAATTTCAACATCAATTGGAATGAAGTATTGAGAATTTCGAAAAAATCGACTCACAGCGGCACTGGAGATTGGGCCTTCTCGTCCACCTGGCTTTTGGAACGACTCTCGTAGACGCGACGCCGCTCGGCAATGCTGCTGCGCACCGCTGAGAAGCGTCGCAAATCGGCATCGGTGCGATCCTCGCCCTCCGTTGAGTTCTCCGACGATTCCGAGTTCTGTTCGAATATCTAAATGCAAATGGTTGGATAGAAAAGATTTGTGGAGTGAGCAAAAATCTGTGATTGCAATTTTCAACTGATATAAATCCTTTTGCAGACCTTATCTGATGATTCATCATCGTCAGCCGAAGACTAAAGTTGTGGTTGTAGGTTGTTTGTTGTTTGTTGTTGCAGTTCGGATTTAGGTAGGCAAATAGTAGAAAGTAGCACAGTAGAAGTACACAGGTGCGGGAGTAGTTTTGGGTGGTTAGTTATAGCAGGTAACATGTATTTATTGATGTTTTATAATATTTTTTTTTATATATTTATTGTTGTTTTTGTTTGTTAATACAAAATAGTAAACGAGAGTAGAAACGAATTTTGGCACAGGCATGTAAGAGAGGTCAAGAGTTGAAAGAGAGATTACTCAAGTGTGGCCGTAAGCATAAAAGATTATTCTAACTAATATAATATACATGATGTATGTATATACATATACATATATATATGAATTCTTATAAATTATAAATAACTTACCTTGCGACGCTCCGATGTTGTTAATGACTTCTGCACGCCATTTCCATTGCCATTGCCGGCCACATTTGGTTCGTTCTCTAAAAGACGGAAAGAAAGAAAGAGAGAGAGAGAGAGAGAGAGATTAGTTATTTGCTGCACTCTTCACGCGCTGTGTGACTCACTTTGAATTTCGATTTCTACAATGAGATCGGGCTTGCTGCCACCAGCTGGCGCATCACCGCAATTATCCTGTCCAACCGTTGATATATTCTCATGGGAGCCCGGCGCAACGGGCACGGCAAACACCTTATCGAAGGATACGTCGCCCGTGTTGCTAGAGAAGGGCTTCGGACCAAGCCGTGGCTGTGAAACAGAGCAAATTTTAGTTTAGTACAGGAAATAATATAAGACAAACTTTAATCAAAAAATAATAATTAAGTTAAAAAAAAATACAAGATCAAAAACAATACAAATAAAATAGCTAAAAAATTTTAGTAAAATACTTTATGGTGAATATATAATCTATAACTGAAACAGTGGAATGAAACGCCTAAAATAATTTACAAAAAATATATAAAAATATAAATAATAGGATTACAAAAATAATTTAAATTTTAAACGACAACTTGAAACAGTGGAGTGAAAATATTTAAAAAAAAAATATAACAAATCTAATAAATCTAAATCTAAAAAAAAAAAAATTGAATTAAAAATACTTAAAAATTCTGTAATTTAACAATTACTAAAACTAAACATTTTGTTGAAATAAATAAATGCTATAAATACACAAAAAAAAAAAAAAAAAAAAAAAAAACGAGTAAACCAACGAAAATCAAACTGAACAAATCATGACTTTGAGGCTTCACTGTGGCACCTTGTAGGCGGCTGCTGCAGTTGTGCGTGGCCGTGGGCGTGGCGTGTTGCACTCTGAATCGCCGCCGCTGCCCGACTGCGGCGTTGTTGCCTCCGGCAGCGAATTGTTGCGCGAGGTGCGCGGCATCGGCTTCGGCGGCGAGTGGCTGCCGCTGGGCGAATTGGTGTCCAGTGCAGCCGATGAGGAGGCCTCCTCACTGCTGCCCGTCGAGTGCTCAGTGGGTGAGTCCTTGTCATCCAGATGGTGGTGCAGCTGCTGTGCCTGCTGATCCTTCTCGGAGTCTGTCTTGTATTTGGCCTCAAATTTGCGTATCAGCTCGCTCTGATTCAGGCTGCACTCCTCCTTGGGCTGCATTTTGGCCTGATGCAAGCGCTTCTCATTGCAGTCGCTGGCATTACCATTGCCATTCCTCTCCTCGCCGTTGTTGCACTTGCGCAGCATCACGAAATGCTCGTTGTCGTTGCGCTTGGCCATCGATGCGGTGGCGGGCTTTTGATTCTGATTCTGAGTCTTGCCCTTGGCCTTCAGGTTCTCAAGATTCTTAACGAAATCGCTCAAGTTTCCACGATGTATCTATGTGTGTGTGCGTGTGTATATATATGCATGTTATATATTGTATATTGTGTTATGGTAAAGGGTAGAGTTCTATTCACACAGGTTCCGCATATTTCATATTTCACATTTTTGCTTAGATTCCACTTACGTTCCACATCAACGTAAGTTGGTTGACTTTTAAATTAAACATATATGACTATAGCGACTATATTCTTAAACAAATATATTAGTAATCCCACATGGTATAGCCTAGCTGATTATTGTTATTTATTTATAATTCGAGAGTATAAATTTTATATTTCACTAATATCGCATTATTTGCATAGCGCCTAATCTTATCAAATTCCTAAATTCTATATTTGTTCTTCATACTTAACGATAAGCCCATATATAGATATATCTATACAACGTATACGACTCGAGGCAGTGCCCCAGAAGCAATAACTCAAACTCTTTAAGCTTCATGATTTCTATATATGTGCATATATATATACATATATATTAATACTTACGATAATAGGCTCATCGCCATGCTCGCGTTTCGCTGGATCTAAATTCATTTTGGGCACTGCCTGATTGGTGCCATTTAGCCATTCGCTGGCAATTAGCTCCGTCTTATAGCCCGTTGTTTCAGGATATAGATCCGCATGGAAATCGCGATAGGTCTAAAAGGATATATTCTGCACATTAAACAGGATCATCATTTTTTAAAAATGATTTATCGTCTCTTACTTTGCGTGGCACCTGGTACATGATGGGTATGACCATGTTAGAGGTAAGCTGGAGCACACGATTTACCTCAGCCTCCATCACTTTGAGGGCACGCTTGGGCACCAGGCAGGCGCCTTTGGTTTGTTCGCCGGTATGCCGAAGTCCTTCGATTAGGTAGGGATCCTTGTCTGTGATCTCCAGATAGTTGATGGTCGTATCACCCTTGCCAGCCAGGAATAGCATGTTCGTATCGGGATCGAACAGCGGCATCAATATGCCCGTCGAGCAGTCCAGCTCCAGCGTCTTCTCGGGCGTATTAAAGTTACGTATATCACGGATGATCACTTGACGCAAACGGGCCGCATCGAAGCCGGTGGTCAAGATGCGCGACTGATTGCCCAGCCAGACGACACGCGAATCCTTAATGCTCTGATGCGACTCGGCCACCATTTGTATGGGCGAGCCGGCGGCACGTGGATCAAAGATGCGCACACACTTATCCTTGCAGCTGGTGGCCAGAACGGTGCCATCCTCTCGCCAGCTGGCAGATTGAATTACCTCGGGATGTTCATTGTTAGCTGGAAGAGAAGCACATGTTATTTAGCTTCAGTTACGATTCGATTGCCAAAGTTTTGTGCTACTCACAGAAGATTTCCTTTTGGGCCGCAATATCGAAGAGCGCCACACAGCCAGCCGCTGTCGAGTACATTAGACCATCGGCCGTGGGATGAAAGCCGACGGTCTCTACGCGTCGCTGCTTATGTGAGAATACAGCCTCCGGGTCAGAGAGCGATTGCTCGAGTCCTTTTTCGGGTATGTGCCAGATTTTGACCTGTAAGTGAAAAAATGTCCAATAATTGAGTGAAACTTTCGTCTCAAATAGATCTAGATCGTCCACTCACCAGGCAATCCTGCGATGCCGTTGCCAATAGTCCATCATGAAAGGGTGAGAATTTCAAGTCTGTCACTGTGTCCGTATGACCATGCAGCAATGGCATTGTCTTGCTTTTGCGTCCGCAATCATCGAGCGGCAGGACAGCGACACTGGAACCGCTATGCTCCCAATTGAAGGCCATGAAGGCAGCGGATGCGGCAATATTATTGCCATAGGTTTGATAGCTGCCCACGCATATTTCGCGTACGCAAGCCTCCGCTTTTGGGACAATGGGCGCGGCATTTTTATACTTGGAAGCCTTAAAGCGCCAGGCCATTCTGTGTGTCTGTGTGAGTGTGTCTGTGTATGTGTGTGTGCTGCAGGTATGCGTGCGTAGCGTGCGGCGATTGCAGTTGATCTGATTGAATCGCTGCTACCGTTAGCGATGTCTCACTTTTCCAATTCGAGCAGACGAGTTCCGCACAATTCGCTCGCTTGCTTAGTTCTCTCCTCTTTCTTGTATTGCTGTCTCTTTTCGTCTTTCCAATTTGATATTTTCAGTTGCAACTGTTATTTATTTATATATTCGGCTGCGGTCCGCACGGCTACAATTACAAACATGAAATTCTATTATTATTATTATGATTATTGCTAACTTAAGTTATCGAAGCCGGCCACTTCTGCAGCCGTACACTCCACATGAATCACCCGGTCAGTGCAGCCAGGCGATGGCACGGCGCCTAGCGGGAGTTGTGTACGAGCTGTTCGTTGTTTATATTCATTTTTTAACTTTGGCACAGTTATATATAGATTCAAATAAAGTGCTCTATATTATGGCAGCAGTACATCAATTACATTGAAAAACAAAATTTCTCTTGAGCTAAATAAACACAAAGTTTCACTTAGCGAGTGCTTACTGCATGTAAATCAGACAGTTCTTAGCTTTAAGGCCGAAACACAAATGAATTTAGAGTTTTTCAAGCTAAACTAGCTGCTTTTCGATCAAAGTCCGGCAGCACCGCACGCAGCGCAACGCACAAACAGGCGCACACACATATCAATTGATAAGCTGTTTTGTGATATGATGTTGCTGCCTGATGACTGCCTGGCACGCCCACACTTGAGTCGCATTACTCACACAATATGTCAGAGGAGCAACAACAATAGCACAAGCAACAGCCCATACACAGAAACTTTAAGTGCGGCAAGAATGGAAAAATGGAAATGGACAACTGGGACTTGGACTCGTCTGTCTGCTAATGTTGTTGTTGCTGCTGCACTTGGCTATAATTATTGAGGACTTGCACACTCTAAGTGTTCAGACATACATATATAGATGTACATATGTATGAGTGTGCGTCTTGTTTATCGCATAAAAAGAGAAAGCACAAAAAAAAAGCAGCAGCAACAATTGCGTTTGCGTCTGCGATGCGAAGAGAATGCCAAATGCCGATTGCCACAAAGATGCCGGATAGGCTTAAAGCATACACAAACACACACACATACATGTATACATATGAGTGTGCATACAAGTATATGAGTGTATGTGTGTGTGTGTGCATGCCTTGTCCTTTTTCCGCTTTAGCTTTCCATGCATACAAATTGTGGTAATCTAGGTGTTGGCCACTTGTAAGCGCCTTTTATAAACAAGTGCCACGCCTCATTAAAAGCCTAGACCAGAACCAAAGACCATATGTGTATGAGTGAATGTGTCTGTTTTTGAATGGATCATTGCAATTACATTAACTGCCCCCCATAAATTAAGCTCTGCTTTTAGTTCCAATTAAATGCTGACTCTATCTCTAGCTGTTACTAATCTACTACTAATCGCCTTTCAACAATAATAGTTAAATCGTGATTCATACGCAAGCAGAAGACTTTAAGAACTAAGAGCTCTATCGAAATTTGCGCATGATTCATGTCATTACGAATATAGTGGGAATATATCATTAAAGAATAGATATGATTATATGCATTCATCATATAAATTTAAGCCTATAAGTATGTACATATATATGTATATGTACATATGTATATAACCCTACATACAATGCTTAAATGAAATTTTATGAGCACAATTATTTATAATGCTATTAATTATACAAATTGCTCTATTATAAAACTTTCAACGATTTAATTGTAAAATTATCGTCTTAATTTATCACAACTGCCTAAGTAAGAAAAAAGAAGATATTTTCCGTTATATTTGCAACACTTAGTAGAACACAAACATAAAAAATATATATCAAAGTGGACCTTGTTAAAAGAATGCTACACATAAATGTAATTTTGTTTTTTCGAGCACTTTATATTAATAAATATATTTTTAATAACTGCACTTATTTCATTTATTTATGAATTTTTTATAATTTGTCCTTTGTCTTTACAACTTGATTAATTATGGTCCACTCTAAAGGCGAGACACTTTGCCTGTCTTTGGCTGTTTGTCACTGACACACACACACACACTCACACTCGACATTCAAATGGAATTGCAAAAGCAAAATGCCATGAAGTTTCGGGGTTCAAATCTCAGCAAGTACCTCCAAATAGTTGATCGAGCACTTTTCTCTGATAATTGAATTTATTCTTTTTTTTTTTTTTTTTGTATTGATATTTATTTGCAATTTTTGTGTTTTCTTTCTACTTTTTACTTGTGCCGCAACTAGCGGTTAATTTCAAGTGCAGCCAGCGGGGCTAGCAGCGTAGAACAACATCAACAATAACAGGCAGACGGCAACTGGAGCTAAATGTATTGACAAACGCCGCAACAGCGGCGGCAGCAGCAGCAGCAGCAGCAGCAGCAACAACTACAACGAGAAGAAGTAGCAGAAGAAGAGTCACAGTTGCGCTCACTTGACGACGCGTGCGCAAATTCAACTGGTTCGTTAGAAAGCGGCAAAACAAATGACCATCATTGGCTGTTGACGCTGCCAGCCTGCTGGACTGGATGACTGGCTAGCTGACTAGCTGGCTGCTGTTGGTGGTGCAGATGGTGGTGGTGGTGATGGCGGTGGTGCAGCCAGCCACCAGGTAATCGGGTCAAGTGATTTAGAAATATATAGAAAAAGAAAACTGCGCGCAACTGAGCGGAAGTTGGCTGGCAGCAGCGGCGATGGCGACGGACATTGGCGAAAAAGGGAATTGGAAATGAAGCTGAAACAAGTGCACAGAGCAATGCATTGCAACCTGCAGGAGAGCAGCAACAACAGCAGTATCAGCAGCCGTAGCAGACAGCAGGAGACAACATTAGCGGCAGCATCCGTGCTGCAGTTGCGAGAGAGAGAGTGTTAACGAGTGAGCGCGACAGAATGAAGCTGCGGGTGTGTCAGTGTGCGTCTGGGGGTCTCTCTCATGATGGCTACACAGGGTGTGTGTGTGTGTGTTTGTGTGGGTGTTCGTGTGAGCGGGTGCAACCGTAAGAAACTTTGTTGGGGGTGGGTGGCAACACCGGCACCGGTAAGCCGGCAACGCTTTGAGCTACTGTTTTACTGTTTTTTTTTTTCTTCCTTTCTTGCTGCTTCCCACCACTACACAAAACGCAAGCAGTTAGAAGGAGAGAGCTAGATAGTAAGCTGGATTGAGTGCAGGGAGAGGGCGAGCGGGGTGTAAGGCACAAGTGGCCTCCTGGTGGTGGTTCCGTTACGTGTTTGTTGTTGCATATGCATTTATTGACATTTTTCTTACTGCGTTTGTCATGCACTTAATGCTTGTTACTATTTTCTTTTTTTTTTTTTTGTATACTATGCAAAATGCGTGCAATTAATTAGGCGTTGTTTATGCACAGCACACGAAAAAAAAAGAAAACACAAAACGGATGTGAATGTAAAAGGAGCCGCTGCTTCTGGTTTTCCACTGGCTTGTTTGTTGTTGTTGTTTTCAGCCGGCACACACCCTTTTTAGCACTGGCGCCGCTGGGAGCGACACTACAACTACAAAAACAAGAAGGAGGAACAAGAACAGCGCAGCCGACGCTGCGTACTGGGCAAACAAAGGAGCAGTTTTGCACCCGATTCATATACACGTACACTCATACTACACACACACACTCAAACACATACAGGAAACATGCAAAAATTGAAATGCTGCACACAGACACACTTACGCAGGGTGGACAATAACTGAACAATGCAATTGCATTCGCAATAATAAAATAAATCACAGCACATTTAACACTTTAACACTCACAATTTTATTTGGCACGCCCTTTCGACCAATATCCCGCAACTGCACAATTTCTTGTAATTTTTGTATAAAAAATGTTGCATCGGCTTTTTTCGGTGCTGTATTGCCCGCTGTTTAACACAGACATCGATGAGTCGATTTTATTTTTATTATGTGCATCGATGTACGACTTCTTGTCGATTACCGATTCGCGAGTGGTGAGCTTGCACATCAAGTCGTGACACGAGGAAAGATGGCGCGAAATAACTTTGGAATAAGAAGCTAAATGGCTCGGTATACACTAATTTAGTTTCTGTTCCAAAAGTTAAATTTTGATGATTTGTATTTCTGAAAATCATATTCTGTTCAGTTTTACTTCTAAATGCGTATCAGGTTGTACAAATGTAATCGGTTTCATCAGGCTCATCGATATGTTTTTTTACGATAACTGACAGAACATTCTCACCTACTGCCTAACGAGTATTTATCAGGTGAAGGCTTTTCAAGTTTTCAAACTAAACTATGTAATGCAAATATTTTCAGTGCCTGTGGTCAAATTCATTGTTAAACCAAGTACTAAAAATCAGTTCGGCAGTGTGACCAAATTCATCGTGGTTGTCTATGCTGCCGCTGCGATTGGACTCGATTACAGGGCTACGGTGGAAGAATGATTGAGATGCCCTGGCAACTGTGTATCGATAGTAACGTAACGATAGTGCCATCGATTGCTTTGCTGCTCTAACTGCTGCAGCAAATTGTATTATTTTTTTTTTTGTTATTTATTAAATGAAGTTGAATTAAGTTGATTGCTTTGCGATGTCAAAGTTAATGTACAACCTGAACGCGTCTGAGCGCAATTACGCATTGTGATAACGTGAAAGTAACGTAAGACGCGAGCGCTTGTGCTTTGCGGGTGTGCGTGTGTGCCAAGTGTATGTGATTGTAATTCTGCGTATGTGTATGTGTGCGTATGCGTATAATTTCGGTGTGCGGCTGCAGAAGGCAACGACACTGCGCGCCGCTGGCCAGCCCCAGCACCAGCACCAGGAGCAGCAGCAGAAGCGGCACCAGCAAAATACAACAAAACAAATTCAATGCTGTCAACAGCTAAGGAAAACAAAATGAGCCTCTTGCATAAAATAGGTGAGTTAAAATAACGAGATAAGGAATATTTGTTGAGCCTTAAGTTTTTGTTATTCCTATGACCAACACCTGCAACAACAGATTAACTTTACTTATATGTATATGTACATATGTATGTATGTTTATGTACATACATATACCCGGCGGCATCAGCAGCATATGCATGTGTGTATACATGTGTATGTACATACGATGTATGTGTGCATGCTACTGAGCTTGTTAATTCCTGCAAATGATTCACAATAAGCACGCACAATAACAACAACAGTTAGACAAAAGCTACAATCCTGTTTCTTAACTCCCGTTGACTTTGCCCACCCACACTCGCACACACACTTACAAACATACATTAACGTCTTCGTTGGCCCAAAATGTGCATTCGGTTTATGCCGTTGGTTTATCAACAAGTCTATTTTTAGTGCCTGCGACTCGCAAAGTGTTAAGACTGAAGTAGCCCACGAAATATGCCTGTGTGCGTACATCCGCATCTGTATGTGAGTGTGCTTCTGTATATGTACATGTATACATTTGTATATATAGACGTGTATGCTGTGCAACGCAACGGAACACGCCCAGCGCAAGCCGCCTGTTGGCTTCTGACGCCGCCGCCGCCCACCTCCAGGAACTCCTTAGGCTGCATTTTATTTTAATACTTCTTCCATTTTTCTCATTTTCGTTTGTTCCTCCTTCTCGCTCTTGCTCTTGCTCTCACGCTCATGGCGCCCCTAGCACTTGCTTTCTATGACGCGCGTTTAGCTGCCCATTCGAATTCACTGGAAGGATATTACAGAACTTGATTCACAGAATCAAGTTGCATTTGAGAATGCATGTGAAAGTTAGTTAGATTTCTAGTTAAACGGCTAAAGAGCTGGAGCTTTTTCAGCTAACGGCGAACTTATAAAGGCGATAGGTAATTGAGCAATCCAGAACAGCTTAACCGTTTAACAGTTTAATGTTTCGGCAAGTTTTGACCTGGGTCAATTACATCTAATTGGCAGCTGACATTAGAGATGAGCGCTGATGGGCGATGTGCGTGACACGAAAATTCGAATTGCACGAAAATTAAATTTAAATGTGGAAAATATTAGCTAAGTGGAAATTCAAAATTAAATAGAGTTAGTTGGATCTATGACTGCATTTATATATGTCTAAAACAAATTAGTTCAAATAATGGTAAACATAAAAATACACACCTGTACTTATTTACTCAGACATATGTATTTATATACATACATATATGTATGTAGTTCATGTACATATGTCAAAGCCAACCCGCACTCATCTCTAATGCAAATATTCAATGAGCCGGTAACGTTACCTCGCCTGGTATGAGCTGAAGGTCACGCACAGCTGCCCAGCTAATGTTGCCAGATTATTTACACAAATTGCGAGCGGCTAGGGCAAACAAATTTACATGCTTTAATGTTATATCAAAAGCTTATCAGTTAAGTGATAAAAGCGCGATAGGACAAGCCAAACAAGCAGCTAACCGACCAATCAACCAGCCAGCCGCCCACTCTCCCAACTACGCCCACACACACACACGCATACAGCAACAACTGTCCAAAATGTCCAAGGTCATTAGGGATATTCCGGTTGCAGCCAGAAAAAAAAAAAAATCCAACGAAAAGGCCAATTGTTGATAGCTAATGACCCGCCGGCCGCCCCCTTCAAGCTGAGCCTAGCATGCGCTCAAAATAGAAATAAAAAAGCTTTTCAACTCTACCAGCAATTACCATTAATCAAGTCACAAAGTTATCGATAGATAAGCAACATCTTATAAACACACACACACACACTCACACACACACCCATACACAGAGGTATCTGCACACACATAGAAATGAGCTCCAAACCTCCCTTGCAGGGTTTGTTGCCGCTTGCCTGGGTAAGTTAACTGTAAGTAAGCTTTCATACTTTTGGGCTTTCGACTTTCGGCCTTCGAGCTTTTTGGCCGAGTCAGTTTTTGCGCGCATTTCTCCCTTTTTATTGTTTGTTGTCCGTGCAAAGTTTCAGACGTTAGCAGCCGTCGCAGCGCGCGGCTTGCAAAAAGTAAGTAGTTTATTTTACTTTACTTTTTTCTTTATTATTGCTTTTTTTCTGTTGTTTTTGATTTGATAAGAGCTCTGTTTGATAATGAGGCGACAAAGGCGACAGCAAAATGTTAAGCGCTGATCAATACGCTGTTCGCCAGTGTTAAATAGTGCTAACAATAGCAGTTGCCCTTTAGCTCTGAAACGTTTTCCAAAACTATATGTGACTTTTGAACTGTTGCAAGTTTTGCAAAATATTGATATGTAACTTGATCTTGAAAACGGTAATGGCTATTGATATAAACATCTAACTGAAACCGTTGCAAATGGCATTATAGATAATCGAAATAAGAATCTAAACAAACTTCTAGTGTTGCAAAGTACGATAAAATGTGTAGAGTTTCTGTTACACTGACAGGCTCAAGTTATATACTTCAAACAGCAGCAGCTACTGCAGCAAAATGTTATTAAATATTATCAAGTTTCAAATGGGATTAAGAATAAGCTAAACAAAAAGTATTAAGTGGAGAACTTAAGATGATCTGTTGAGCTTTTTTATGGCACTTACTCAAGCTGTATACCTTAGATATTTCTGAGTACAGGGTATACAGACAACAGGCATAACAACATCAGCTACTGCAGTAAAGACAACAAAGCGTCGCATCATTCACACACACACACACACACACATATATACGTATAGGGCAAAAGAGAGCAGTTCATTGAAAGTGCAAATGTTGTTGTTGTTGTTGTTGTTGCTGCTCAGCGGGCCGTATGGCCGCCCATTGGCCGCGCGATTAGATTGTAAAAAGCGTCAGCGGTAGCAGCAGCGACGGCGGCGGCGACGGCGACAGCGACGGCGACGCTGACTGGCGCTCGCTCACTCAACACGCTCGCAGCTCCGCGGCTCAGTTAGTTAGTAAACAGACAGACAGACAGTCAGTCAAGTCCATTCAGTTAGACTCACGCGAAATACATATATTTACAAACTACACAGCAAAAAAAAAAAAAAAAAAAAAAAAAAAAAAGCCCGAAAAAAATAAAATAAAGTAAACGCGCACTCAACCTCGCCCCGTGATGATATCATCCGATTGTAGTTAGAGGGGTAGGGTGACGACCACCCCCCCCGGGTGCCGCTGCTGATCCTCGGATGTCGCATCAATAATTCGTTGCGCGGCTGCACGATTTACTTGTGCTTCTTCCTCTTCTTCATTAACCGTTTTTGTTATACTTTTTGTTTTTGTTCTGCTTGGGAATGTGCAAAGTGAATTAGTGCCGATATTCGATTACAAATCGTTTACGCATCTCTAGTGCTGCAAAAAAAAAAAAAAAAAAAATTAAAATTAAAAAAAAAAAAA
>NW_022046567.1:0-23746 GCF_001654015.2 Drosophila navojoa
AATTTTTTTTTAACCAAAAAAAAAAAACAAAAAAAAAAAAAAAAAAATTATGTAAATTTTGAAAAAAAAAAAAAAAAAAAACAAAAAGTGAGTAAGAAAAATTGAGCACTTTTTCCAGCCTGTCCCTAGTTATAAAAAAAAATGTAATAACCAGCAAAGTAAAACACAAAAACAGTTAAAACGAAGAGAAAACAAAAATCATTTGAAAGCATAAATAAATAAATGAATAAGAATTAAATAGTTGTAAAATATGGTTGAAACTACCACAGAAATCGCTCTACATATGCCTCCAATACATACACACACACACTCACACACACACACACACATACTCACACATACATACACACATATTTAAATATGTATATAAGCAAAACAAAGAGCATTATGAATTAAACAGAAATTTTGAAAAGAAATCGTGAGCATTCACTGTTTCCATTTATTGCGTAAGTGGCGCCATCTACCGCAAGGTGGCGGCAATCGGACGCTGCTTTGCACTGCTTTCAAGCAGTTCAAAATGACAGACGGCATTGGGAACTCGGCTTAAATTGCTTTGTCAACTACCGTTACAGTTCAACTGAATGAAGGGTGTTTGTTGAATGCATCCATGGAATACCTACCCTGTAGGTATTACCAGCAGGGTATCTGCGCACTTTGGCAAGCTTTAAGTAAGTATGTCTGTGATTGCCTTATTGAGAAGTAAGTACACGTGTTTACGCAGATTTTTAGATATTTTATTTTTATATATTCATATATATGTATTATTTTATATTTTGTATTATATTATATATAGTATATTTGAATGATATCACCTCATATATGTCGTCTACACAAAATTGACTATGACATAGATATTTCAGATATTTCAGCTCATGTATTTTAAGCACTATCTCATAGATTTAACTCAATTGTAATTACAGGGTATTCATGAATGTTTGTTCTATATTTTTGCTCATGTTACTATTCCCACCTTAAAGCACTCGCATTTATCTGCTATTAACTGTCTCAAGCCACATTCCTCTCAACCCGTTACGCATTTACAGGGTATTCAATAGACAGCGTGCCTGTTCTATGCAGGCCAAGTATGATTCCCAACAGATCCCCAGTCAATTCAATTCCTTCTTGGCTCTTAAACCTTTTACAGGGTATCGCTTCGATAGTCGATCACACTCTCTTCTCATCTGGCTGCATCCATTGATGCATTTGCTAGAGTTGGCTTCCTCTTAACTTTCCACTTTATTACAGGGTATTCAGCGTCCATCATACTCGCTTGCTTACACCTCTTCGCTCTTCTCTTCTGCCTCTGATATTGCGTTTTTCTGTGGCCTCTCTTGTGTTGCTTTGTCTCACGCTAAAAATTTTCTTTTCGTTGCATAAGAGCGTATCATCTGCCACGCCCATCCGCCCTCGTATTTTACAGCCCGCTAAAGACAAGTGAAAATATTTTGGTGTCGACTTTTATAACAACTGAAATCTGCCTCACCCTCACCTTCCCCTCCCTCTGGCCTAGCTCCATTGACACTGACAGTGTCAGTTGTATGTACACCCCCTCCTATTACACCTACCATCCTCCCGCCCTCCTCCTCTCTCTCTCTCTCTCTCTCTGTGTGACTCCATCAATGACTTGAGGCAATCGACGTTCATCTGCCTTCTGTCTTGAGTCGACTCCACTGGACTACCCTCCCCACCCCTCCCCTCCCCTGCCCATGCCACGCCTCATCTCGCCTCGCCTCAATCCGAGTCGACTCGATCTCGCGTTCGCGTTTGCGTTTTTAATTAACGGCGCTTTTTTCTATTGCTTCATGAAAGATTGCAAATGAAGTAATTATCAAAAAAAAAAAAAAAAAACCGAAAAAAAAACAATGAATAAAAGAAGAAACAGATAAGACCAAGCGACAAATTAAAAAACAAAAAACAAAGAAAGAGATGAAAAAAACAAACATAAATGCCGAAGATGACCAAATGATATAAAAACGACAACAACAACAATAACAACAACAATAGCAACAACAATAACAACAACTGAAGCTAACATAACTTCAGTTACGACGTAAGAAAAATTAACGGCATTTGATTCAGTTTTCAGTCAGTTATTGCTGTTGTTGTTGTTGTTGTTGTCTGTTTGAAGTCTGCTGTCGTTGTTGTTGTTGTTGTAGTTGTTGTAGTTGTTGTAGCTGTTGTTGCATTGCTGAACGTTTTCCTTGGCGTGAAATGCGTTCATGGTCAAAGTGTCAAACGTGATGTAACGGCACTTTATTCACTGACCCTAAACGAATTCAGAGCGAGAGAGAGAGAGAGAAAGAGCGAGAAAGATAATGAGAAACAGACACAGATCAAGGAAATCGGAGAAATAGAGATAGAAATAGATTATCAGAGAGAGAGAGAAAGAGATAGAGATAGAGAAGAAAGGGAAGAATACAAGGAAAACGGGTGAAAGAGAGTGAAATGGAGAAAGCAGGCAGAAATAGAAAGAGAGAGAGAAGGTGAAGGAGACAGAGTGAAAAAATAACAGAAATAGTGATAAGAAGAAGAGAGTGAAAGAGAAAGAAAAAAGTGGAAGAGAGAAGGAGACATTTCCTAAGGGAGAAGAGAAGACAGAAAGGAAGAGAGAGAAATATGAATAGATTGATAGACAGAGAAAGAGAAAGAGAAAGAGAAAGAGAAAGAGAAAGAGAAAGCGAAAGAGAAAGAGAAAGAGAAAGAGAAAGAGAAAGAGAAAGAGAAAGAGAAAATGAAAGAGAAAGAGAAAGAGAACGAGAAAGAGAATAAGAAAACGAAAGAGAAAGAGAAAGAGAAAAGAGCGAGAGAGCAAATAAGCTCTTCCGGCTTCTTCAAGAGAAAGAATCAGAAAAAAACAAAACGAGGAAATGCGAGAAAATTGAAGTAAAGAGAAAGAGAAAAGACAGTGGAAAATCCATGAGGGGGGAAATAAGAGAACAGAGACCAATGGAGAAAGACGAACAGAAAGAGAGAAACAAGAAGATTCAGAGATCAGCTAAGTAAGGAAAAAGATGAGCGATAAAAGAAACTGAAACTGTGGTGCAGAATTTGCTGGTAAATAAGAATGATGAATAGAAAGAGGGAAGCAAATGAATGAACGAATGGAATGAAGACAGAGGGATACCCCGAGAGATACAGCCCAAACTGCAATATCGATCGATATATAATAATATATCCATCTATCGACTATCATCGACATTCCAAATGAAAACGAACCGAAAGCTGAGCAACAAAAGACTAGGGACTATTCTGCAATCGAATTGCTTTTCAATTTGCCTTGATGCCTTTGTGCAACAGTTCGAATCAGTCGAATCATGAACGACTTGAACTACTTCGCATCAAGTAATCATAATTATGTAAAGATCCGTTATCTTCAATCATATCATTATGCAAACAGCTTTAATTATGGCCGCCGTCATAAAAACGCTTGCAACACTGCTCGCAACAGCCGCCAAAAAAAAAAAAATAAACAGTGTTGCAAAAGCGCAACAGATCGCTGGGCATACGACACAGAGTCCAAAGTTCGAATGAAAAGTGCGCGAATCGATGGCCAGAGACGCGACATTTTCAAGTGCAGATGAACGTATATATATATGGATGTACCAGGATAAGAAACTCCGCTATGACTAGGATGGAAATTCTTAGACTCTGAAGCTGGGGCTTAAGAATATCTAAGGAATATTAGATGGATTCAAATAGGTTCTGGTAGTAGATCTCGAGATGATATTGAAAATAACTGCAACTAGAACTGACCTACGCCGCTCTGCACTCGAATACTCCTCTTCAAGTACCGCTCGAGCGAGCATCCTGCAGTCGCTGAGACCCGCTGGCAATGTTCTGAATGATCTTCGTTCGATCACAATTTGATTTTCACACATTGCGGTGAATCGCCGCCGCCTCTACCACCGCCTCTACCACCGCCTCTACCGCAACACGCGATTCACGCACCGGCTCTTTATTTGCATACGAATGCTCGTCGGGTATTCGCTTGCCCGTGGTCGTATATTCATTTAGTACTCGTATATTTGTATTTTGGGCTTTAGTAGCACTTTATTATTTATTCATTGTTAAGCTGAGCTTTAGTTGCTGTTGTTGTTGTTGTTGTTGCCTGGTTTTTTTTTCTGTATTTTTCTTTTAATTTTGTTTCTTGACACTTTCACTTTTCTCATTAAAATATGAGACCGGGCCGAGACAGGTTTTTTTTTTTTTCAGCTGAGAGGCAATATTACAAATGCGTTAACGAATATGCGAATGTGGATCTGACTATGACCCGATAGCATATAAGGGGATATGTATCATCATATCACATAAGTCCGTATCTCATATCTACGTCGCTACCTCTCTCTCTCTCTCTCTTTCTCTCTATATCTCTCTCTCTCTCTCTCTCTCTCTGTTCCTTAATCTTTCAATGCCTCTCTTTTAAGCCCCACACCTCTCTCAATCTCCTTCCTCCGTATTTTAGTCTCATTTTATCTCTCCTTATGTCTCTCTGCCTCTATAACTGCTTTATGCTTATGCTTTACTATCTTCCTTTAAAACTATAAGCTATAATAACTTATCTCTGCTATATCTCCTCTCATTCCTTACGCTCTCTCCCAAACTCTGTCTCTTCTTCTTTCACTACATTTTCCCTGGTATTACACCTCTGTCTTTCTCTTCTTCATCTACTTTCGCCTCTATCTATGATAACATTGTCTATATTTTTTTTTCACTCTCTCTCTCTCTCACTCTCTCACTCTCTCACTCTCTCACTCTCTCACTCCCTCACTCTCTCACTCTCTCTCTCTCTCTCTCTTCTCTCTTCTTCCTTTCTTTCTCAGATATCTCTTTTTCATCTCTATCTATATCATTCCATCTCTCACTCTATCTCTCCCTCTCCCTCTCTCTTTCTCTCTCTCTATTTCTCTGCATCTATAATTTGTCTATCATCTGTCTCTGAACTTTTCTCTCTCTTTCAGTTCGTCTCACACTTCCTCCTTTACTCATTCGACTTCTTTCTTAATGTTTCTCTTTGAGTTTTCTTGGTGGAGTATCTAGCGCACTTATAGGATATCTTCAAGTCGTGCCAACTCTACCAAATTACTTCATTTACGAATTGTGTCAACCTTTATGGGTGCTCAACAGCCCATCGATGCATTTCAACTCAACAGAAACCTGTTTCCCGTTTCGATCTGGCACTCGGTGAATTCTTCTTGTCTTCTGCTTCTTGTCGCATCTTCCGAAACTGCACTTTATTCGCCCTTCGCATACATATACATGCACATCACACATACGTGTATGTGTGTGTGTGTGTGTATATCTCTGCACAAACACACACACACACACACGCACTTACATTGCCCAGCTCATGATTATGGAGAATTCCAGTCGTGCCTGCACTTTTTGGCAGTATTTATATACCCTGTGCCCAGTAGCCCCGTGGGGTATGTTGAGGCGCTCATCAACAGAGAAAAATATACCGAATTCATGTTATATACATAGGTATATGGAGTAGATCACATCTAGACTTTAGTTGTATCTCTAGAAATCTGTGTGAGAGTCTGAAGACCCTTTAAGATCTCGTTCTATATGCACCGCTCGAAGACTCGAAGTGTTATGTGGATCGAATCAGGCATATAGACTCCCCTGTAGAAGACAAAAATGTATTACAAATCCTATTTAGGATCCAACTGTAAGTGAACTCTGTAAATCTTTCGACATCCCCATAAAAAATATTTTTCACTACAGCCAAAAGCCAATCCAGCGACTCCTCTGGCCCACGGGTTATAGGGTATTGTTTGTTTGTTCCCGTAGATTCAATAAATTTCATTTAAGATCTTCAAGAACCGGTTTCTCGCCTCCCAGCCTCACGATAACGGTAAAGCATTGTGGCTGTATTTTCCCAATTTTTCATGTTATTTCGCCTGTTTTTGGAAAATGGAAAATGCATTTGCACGACATTTGGAGATCTTTTGTATTACACAATGGGTTTGCAAAGCAAACGAAAGCGAGTGCGAGTGAGACAGCGAGAGGGAGTGGGAGAGGGAGAGAGACAGAGATGGGACAAGCTGTTTTCTGTTGTTTGCCAACTGGAATTGAGCTTTGTGCCTCAAGAGGAGGCTAAAATGGTAGCTGAAACTGCAGTCACAGTCACATTCATGTATATCCATAGGTGAGTGTGTGTGTGAGTGTATGTGTGAGTGTATAAACGGGTCAACAGCAGCCAAAACAGTTGCCACAAATTCACTATTGGAACTGAAATCTGAAATTCCCCCTCCTTCCCGAGATGAGATTAATGAACGGAATGTGAGTTTAAGCACCTCCATTAGCAGTTTTTACATTTGTCACGGTATTCACAGTGAGTGAATGAGCGAATGAGTGAATGAATGAATGCCCTTTGGGCGATTGATTGATCTGTGTTCGATGATGTGATGAAAATCTGTTAGCTCATTAATTTTTAATCAATTTTTCATCATAACTTGAATTGTTTGACTACCATTCATAGTCATAGACATAGTAATAGCCAATTGCAATTGATTCATTCATTCATAGTATTCATTTAGCTATGATCTATGCATGTGAATCCATTAGTTTATTCATTTTGCTATTCATTTAAGCACATTTTGTACATACTTCATTCACATCTCGAGCTGCTCTTCTTTTCTCTTATTTCTAGCTTGATTCATTATTCATTCATTCATTCACATAAAGTAAGTCTTGAAGAGTTCATTTGCTTTTTCATTTCATATATATATTCACACTCTATTAAATGAGAGTACTTCATTTAATTATTTATATCTGTAGCACAAATATTACTTCCTGAGCTCTATTCATTTTAATCGTTCTACATCCATTCACACTTATTTACTTGAACTAGTTCTTTTTATTCACTTTCTTGAAGTATTCACTTCGCTGCACCTTCCTTCCGACTATTCACTTGTTCACTTCCTTGAGTATTCGAATTATTCACTGATTTTATCGTTTATTCAATCGCATTTGAATTCACTTTTTTTTTCAAGCTTTACTCTTTCTTTTTTCTTTCCCATTTCATTTTTTGTCTGTCTTTTTTTTTTTGCGGCCAACTTTTGCAACAGCAGCATAACATAAAATAGCAACAACAACAACAACAACAACAACAATAGCGACAACGACATTCGTTTGTTAACAAAATGCTTATTACAACATCGCCGATGACGCAGGGCTTTTTCTTCCACTGTCCAGCAGAGACGGCAGCAGCAGCGTCGTCGTCGTCGTCGTCGTCGTCGCTCTCTCTTTGGTGCGCTCTCTTTTGTATTTGTGTACCCAGTCACTCTCGCTCTCGCTCTCATTTGCTTTGTGTGTGTGCGTGTGTTGTCTCTGTCTGCAGCACTTTCGTTGCGCTTGCTCAAGCTAACGGTAAAAATTTTGCACTGCCTGTGCTCACTTGCGCTTTCAAGCAGTCGGCTGCGGCTGCGCTGCTGAGCCTATGCTGACTGAGATTAGCGCAGTTGTTACTACGCTTTGGGCTCTCGCGCTGCCGCAGCCGTTGCTGCTGCTGCCGCTGCCGCTGCTGCTGCTGTCGCTGCCGCTGCTGCTGCTGTCGCTGCTACTGCGACTTTTTGGGCTGCGTTTTTGAAATTGTTAGCATATTTTTACAGCTGGCCAAGACGCGCAGCCGCAATTCGTTGACGTGCGTTCATGCCAAGCGGTCGTCGCTTGTCGCAGCTCCCAAAGCTAACCAAAATCATACGGCCGCCGAGTGTAAAGCCCGATACGCACTTCCCTCCCACCACCACCAACGCGGCAGCCTTTAAGCCCGCCGTCTCGCTCGCACCAGGGCTCGCGTGTGCGCAACGAAAGTAAAAGTGACAACAGCAGAAGAAAACAGAAAAAAATATAAAAAAAAACAACAGCAACAGAAATTATCGACAAAGAAATACGAAAGAAACAACAGAAAATCAGCGACTGAGAAATTCTAACGGTTTTTAAAAAGCAAAGCGGCGCTCGAAGCAGCGCTTATTACACAACTGCCACCCGAAAGTGAAGAAGAGCAAAGCAAAAGTAAAATCAAAAGCAGAAGCCAAGTTCGAAGCCGAAGAGTTGAGTTTTTTTTTATGTGCTTTCTTGTGTGATAATTAAAGCTCGGTATTTTTTTTTTTTTCTTATTCATTCGCTGCGTGAAAATGACTTAAGCAAAGTGTTTGCAAAGAAATTTACCAAAAAAAAAAATATATACATACATATAAAAAATAAATAAAAGATCATAATAAAAACGAAAACAAACGACACAGATTTTGGAACTTAATATATATTTTTGGAATTTCTTATACCTACACACAAACACACACACACACACACACACATTTTTTTCGATATTTTTTTCGAGTGAAAGTGAAGCAGGGCAGGGCGAACGTGCCCCATCAATTTGTGCGATATTTTTGTTTTTTTTTTTTTTCTTCTCATTTAAATCATGGCGCTGCCACTGCCGCTGCCGTTGCTGCTGCTACTAGCGCTGGCAGCGAGCGTCGCGCTGGCGGCCATTGACAGCAAGGACAACAAGTCCTCGCCCATCATCAGCCCCGACCAGCACAATGTCATCAACTTGAGCCTGCAAACGGAGACTAACAACAACAACAACAACCAGAGCAATGGGAGCAGCAGCAGCGAAGCCAGCGCCAGCTTCGATCTGACGCGCAGTCAACGTCTGCGCGATGCGCTCAACGTCTTCGACCTTTCGCTGCTGGCGTCGCAGTGGCCACGCCTCGAAGCCACACGCATGCTGAGCGCCAACTGCACAAAGGACATGCGCAGCTACCTGCACGGCCTGACCGACGCCAAGATGTGGGCTGTCAAAAGTGAGTACAATCGCCACAAGTGGGAACAGTTAGTGACGCTGTGCAAATGCAAGTGCCAATGGGAACAGTTGTTTGTGCTCTGAGTATGAGAACACGCAGAGCTTTTGAGCGATGCGATGAAGAGCCTGGGAACAGTTGTCGAGCTTGCATGCCAATTAGGAACGGGCAGAAGTGTTCGAGTTGTAATAGGAATCCAATATGAGTTGTGACTGGAATCCAATAGGAATATTATGGGAAATGGTATAAAATGGAATTTATAGAATATAATTAGCAGATATTCGTTTTGACAGCGCTTGGAAATGATAACAGCTAACAGATGGAAGGTTCTCGAGTAAAAGGAGCATAGTTGTTATAATTGATAATGGGAATAATAGCCTAGTGAGATTCATTCCAATTGGAAAATGAATCGTTGAGTTACTGAGCTGATGTTTGGTTGGGTGTTCGAGAATCGCTTTCAGAATTGATAAAGGCAAGAGCAAACTATCCTAGATAGGATTAAAATATTTCATAAAATTAAAATATAATTTATGATTCTCTCTTCCTCTTCCTCACGATTAGGAAACTTTGAAAACTTAACATATTAACAACTTAATTCCGAATAACATGTGCATATATTTGGTTTCTTTGCTTCAGGCATACAATTCCAGCTGACAGATATTTCCATTGGGTAATCCATAAACATTAAAAATATCAAAACTATCGAGCATTATCCATTAACTGAGCAATCAAACAAACTGCCAAATCATTTTCGATTAAGTCTTATGCATTGATAGGTCTTGTTTTTCTCTTTTTGGTTTTTTTTTTCAGATTCGTATATTAAGATATTTTTCGTATAAATTGTATGGCTTACAGCTCGTTTGGTGTTGTTGTTGCTGTTGCTGTTGTTGTTGGAATTGCTGCATGTGAACGTGTCGTTTTGTATGGCGCATTCTCGACATTTCAAGTTTTTCGGATCTGCATAGAGTTCGGTTTGGTCTTTGGCTTTGTGCATGCGCCGCTGGCTGTGGACGCCCAAGGTCGCAATTAGTTCTTGCCCGACAACACACAACTTGCAACCAGCAACAACAGCAACAACAACATAAACAACAACAAAAACAACACCACTAACAAGTGCAACTTAATTGTGCATTGTAAATTCGTGTTTAGTTTAGTTTGAATGCTCGCTCAGCCAAGTGAGAAGTGGGCATATGCATTTGATTGTCAAAATTTTGAATGCTTGAGCATGATATTACGACTGCCTCTGTTCAGGTCTGACGAGACCTCTCTAGAGCCCTATCTAGCTATTGTAGCTAGAGTCTTGTGATGACAACAGCTAGCATATGGACTTATGGCAAATAGCAGCGCCATCTATGTATTATTCTAAGAACTTTGCAATCGTATATGGGCAGATCCTATCAAATGCTTAGATATTTGCACTCTGCAGAGTGGGAGTATAATAGCATATCTCTCATATCTTGAGAGGGGGAGTATAATAGCATATCTCTCATATCTTGAACAGTTTTAAAACTCTCTAAGGATTGATTAACACTTTTCAAAGTATGCCATCTTAGGGGCATGACTTGAGCTCTCTAATAAATAGATCTATTTCTAACATGGGCCACACATTGAAAATCTTTAAGACTGCCTTATTGAACCCAGAGATGGGCCTTCGATAGGGTCCATAGCTAAAACTTGAATGAAAATCGAAAAAAAAACCTGAAAAATATTCCATATCCCCTTTCATTTGCCAGACTTTGGCAAAAATCGTCCATAGTTTGCTAAAATGGCATAGGAAAATTACAAAAATTACAAATTGTGCGGCTTCCGGCTATAAATGTACCAGACTTTATTTAAAGATAGAGGATAGAGTCTCTGGATTCCACACTTTATATGCATGCTCACACATGCACAAACTCTTGATGTGCCACGCCCACAGCTGAGTCCCGTAATCGCATGGCACTGCCCTTGCTTGACGTCTCAAGTTTTTCGTATACAAAATATAGAAAATGAAAAAGATGAAAAAAAAAAAGCCAAATTCGATTTGTTTTTTGGACCGTGAAAGAGTATTATGCAGTCCGGCCGGGTCGGGCGTCCTTGTTGTTGCTGCTCGATTCGATTTGGTTAGTAATTTACATTCGGAGTTTTTGGCTTTTTGGCAAATCGTTTGGCCATTATGTCAGCCCGCCGCACAATGGCGCGTTTGTAACTATAACTGTAATTGGATATTGCGCATAATGCACTCCGGCATATCATATCGCCGATTTGGGGCCAACGCTCAGTCACGTTCACGTTCACTCCTGTCAAAGAGTTAACCAAGAGCTGAGCTGCTGGCTGTCTGACGCGTTTGCGTCACGCTCATGTTCTCCATCTGTCCGTCTCTCTGTCTGTTTGTCCGTCTGTCAGAGTTGAGTGGGCAGTTCATCTGGCTGTTGGGTATTCTCTTATTCATTGCTAATGGGATGCTCGAGCCAGTGCTGCCACCTGGCCGCATGCAATGGGGCAATGCTTGAAGAGTAAATCAAATATTTGGCAATTGCTCAGTTTTGGCACAAATTGATTATTCAGTTGCTGGCTGGCCGTAAGTTGCTGTCAAGCTGAGGTCACGGCGTTGCCACCTATGCGAAAACCTGACTGGGAGTCGAGCCTTAAGTAAATTGTATAGAATCTTAAGGTGAAAACTAACATGAGCTTTGACATGCACATGCATTTCCCTCTTGATTAGGAATCAAATGAGCCCATAGCTGCTGTTGGTAGTTAGAAATTTGCAACATATGGCAACACTTGGCTAAGGCAGGCGATTCAAGAAAGCTTAACATGCACTTTAACAGGTACCTGGTTGAAAGCTTACAATGCACTTTAACAGGTTCATGGTAAATTGCATATGAAACTAACTCAATTTGATATGCCAGTTAGCTAACAGAAACTTTGACAGCAGCTGTCAAACACTTAACATGAACTTTAACAGGTACCTGGTAATAGAAAATGCCAACGCCATATGAAGACAGAATCTCGCTTCGCTTGACTATCAACTATCTGGCACTTTGCAGCTGGCTGTCAACTGGCTAACATGAGCCTTAACAGGTACCTGGTAAATCGCATATGAAGCATTTACATGATTCGCTTTCAGAATGAAAAGTTAACTCAATTCAATATGCTAGTTAGCTAACATAAACTATGACAGCAGCTGTCAAACACTTAACATGAACTTTAACAGGTACCTGGTAAAAGAAAATACCAATCTCATATGAAGACAGAATCTCGCTTCGCTTGACTATCAACTGTCTGGCACTTGGCAGCTGGCTGTCAAATGGCTAACATGAACTTTAACAGGTACATGGTAAACACAATGCACTGGCTGGCAAACAGCTGCGAATTCGACTCCAGCTTGCTGCAAGGCAACCCCAAATGATGTGGATAAATGTTGTGCGACTTGTTTTTGGGTTTTTTTTTTTTCCTCTCTTTGGTTTCTTTTGAATTTGGTTGCGCCAGCGATTGGAGTGCATGCCACGCCCCCTCCACTGGCCAACTGACCAACTGACTGACTGACTGAGTGGCTGACCAACTGACACGAGTGAATGTGAGTGTGTCTTTCTGTCTTTCTGCTGGTTATGCAATCAATTAACACGAAAACACATTCAAGACGAGACGCAAAACGAAGAAAGAGAAGGAAACAAAAGAAAAAACAGCACCAGAGACAACAATAACAACAACAACAACAACAATAGTATTTTAGTTGCTTTCAAAGTTTCACTGACTATCAAGTAAGAGTGATCTACTATTTAGTAGGTCTTGAACGACTAGCGAATACCCTGAGCTGCGGCAGAGCAAGATGCGCAGAGAGAGAGATGGGAAGGTGGGAAAGGGGAGAAGAGAGAAAAGAAGAGCATGAAATTGAGCAGAGAGAAGAAGGAGAAAGGAAACAAAAAAGAAGAAAAGAAAAGAAGAGTTGAGAAGAGATGCAGGAGAAGACTAAAAGAAAAGCTCAGAGAAGTGTGGAAGCAGAGTGGGAAGAAGAGTGCAAGAGGCATACATAAAGAATGAGAAGAGAAGACAATAGATGGATTAGAGGTAAAAGCATAGAATGCCCAAGGAGAAGAATGAAAGACGAAGAAGAGGAAGAGGAAGAAGAAGAAGAAGAAAAAGAAGAAGAAGAAGAAGAAGAAGACGACGAAGGCGAAAAGAGAAGAGAGAAGAGAAAGACCTTTTCTTAGGCAGATAGAGAAGTGCAGAGATGGGAGGGAAAGTTTTATAGAATAATAGATAAATATGTATATATGTAGAACTACTTTTTGAGATGGGAAGGCAAGATTTATAGCATAATAGATAAATATGTATATGTGTATAACTACTTCCTAAGAGCTCCTTCTGGAAGACAGTTCGTACTATTAATGGACCAACGTGTGCAATGCAAAGTCTCTAAGTGCTATATGTTTCCAGGCTGTACTAGATCACAAGAGGGAGTATATATACATAGAAGCACAAGATTTCAAGTGGATCAAAGCCCCTTCCGTCTCTTAGTCAGTCGCAGGGACATCAGACCCAGTGCAAGGTTTGCAGGGTATTCGCGTTAGTTGCTTATTCTATGTACAAATAACTTGTGTTTGATTTATTCTGCTGCTATTCCCTGTTCGCTCTTCGCAGTGCCAACCACATTCATTGGCTTGAACTAGCTCCAATTGCGCTCTAAGCGGTTTTCTGTGTTCTCAGCTGCTTTTGCAGTTTGATCACGTCATAGCCGAAGAAACTTAAAAGCCAAGACCGGCCGACCGAATGGCCAAGATCAATGGCCAATCAATGGCCATTCAGGCTTTTGCTTAGCTGGACGTCCACCTCGAATTCCAGATACCCGGACTTCCCGCCGCCCGAGCTTGTGCTTGTTAGCTCACGAACTAGTTCCGACATGAATCGGAATCAAGCTTGCAAATTAGTCGAGCCAAATTATGTCGTTGCATAGGTCAGGAATTTTCGGGCACCTCTTAAGCAGTAATTACACTCTTTAAACTAGTTCCAAAGAACTAACTTTTCGGTATAGCTGAGCTACACATTGAACGGCTTTGCTTCAGGTTTATGATTGAGATTATTCGCACTAATTATCAATGTCGTTCCAAGTACTGCAGTTGAACGACAGCTCTTTTGAGTCTACGAACTAGTTCCGACTGGTGGAAATGCCATAGTAAATTATACAACAATTGTTATCCGACATTGCGCTATGCAAACTATCATTAAGGAAATACATTTTGATTTTTATAGATTATTATTATTTTTTTTTAATAGTTTTATTGCAGCTTTTGTCGTAAACCCTATAGCGCATTTATGATATATATATATATATTTTTCATTTAAATTATTTTGTGAATTTGTTATAATTCGAAATAGCTCTTAGACATGTTTTAGCCTAATTAAATAATGCAAAAATAATTTATTTTTTTACTTTTTGATTTATTTCTATTACCTCCCACATATGAAAATGCATTTCTTATTACGTATACCTTACTTTGTGGGCCTCAAGCCGCGCTACTCCATAGCCATACCAGGAAATGCTCGTAATGCTAATGCTAAAACTAATTAGGCAAAGCATTTTCTTTGTACTTTTCGCTCGAACCGCGTATTTAGTAATTTTTGGTATTTCCTTACATATATCGATCCCATGTCAAGAATTTGTTACTTTGATGTTTGAGCTGCTCTCAGAGTTTAAGTACATTTAGGCACATATATCACTGAGTATATACAGTTATGCCCATCCATAAATATCTCTGGACATTTCCGTTAATACAGGTGAGCTACTTGGTTCGGGTATTCGTTCAGCTGAGTGTACGCCCTGTAGATGGGCATTTCTATATGAAATACCAGCTTCATTCTGGTGTCTGATTCATTGAGCATACTCTCGATATGCTATACACTAATAATGTTATATGGATATACATTTACTAAAGTATTTTAGGATGTATATCCATAATCTCTCCATAATCTCTTCACATTTCCCACTGAACAAATACCCGAATCAATTTGTTTATCTATTCAGTTCCTTAAAGATAATTCCAAATTTCTCTGTGCATTTCTTTACACTCTTCACATCGCTAGGCAAGACACAAACTTGGTTCGGGTATTCTACGCTCTGTAGATGGGCATTTCTATATAAAATACCATATGCTATACACTAATAATGTTATATGGATATACATTTACTAAAATACATCCATAATCTCTCCATAATCTCTTCACGTTTCCCACTGAACAAATACCCGAATCAAGTTGTTCATCTTTTCAGTTCCTTAAAGATAATTCCAAATTTCTCTGTGCATTTCTTTACACGCTTCACATCGCTAGGCAAAACACCAACTTGGTTCGGGTGTCTACCTAGCTGAGCATGCTCTGACTCTATCTAACTAATCTCTGACCATATTGAATGTCAACCTGATGCCATGTTTTATCTTCGCTCTTTCGTTGAATGTTCTAAGCTGTTGCATTTGGCGGCAATTACGCTTCGTTGACTTTCGGCAGTTGATTGAAATCAATTGGCTCCCCCTTTCCCCCCCTTCCCCCCTTTGCCACACTGCAACAAGCTCAACTTGGCCGCTGACTTGAGCGAAGGCCGCATAGCTCGACTAGACTTGGCTTTGGCCTGACGCAAGTTGGCTTGGCTGGCGCACCAAATCCTGGCAATGAAATGCAGTTGCTCTCTTTACCAGTTGTGGCTGCATGCTTAACCAAGGTTGGGTGTGCGTGTGTGTGTGTGCGTGTGTG
This sequence comes from Drosophila navojoa, assembly GCF_001654015.2. Next base: position 15,537 of record NW_022046567.1, read on the forward strand.
TGCGTGTGTCGATAGAAACGTAAACAAAAAAAGTATGAATGATTGCCTCGAGTGAGCTTACATAAACTTTGGCTATACTTGTGTCTCATTTCGTTTAGATATAGATATGATGTGTGTGCGTGTGTGTGTGTGTGTGTGTGTGCGTGTGTGTATGCCTGTTGTGCAAACTTCCTGCTGGCTGCTTCTGTTTCGCATCTGTTGCTCAGCTTTTCTCTATGATTTTCCTGGAAATTTCAGTCTTCAATTGCAAATTTTTGCTGTCGATTACCAAACGAAATCGTTTTGATGCTGACCTCGTCTTGCATTTGGACGCAAAGACAATAAAAATATAGATGTGTGTGTGTGTGTGTATGTGTGTGTGTGTGCTCGTATATAAACAGTTATAAGCAAAAGTCCAAATTGTTGCTGCAAATTGGCAAATGGCCTGTGGCTCGTGCCTGGCCTGTTTTTTATTTTTATTTTTTATTTATATATATATATTTTTTATGTTTATTGCGGACAATAGCAGCAATTTTTAGGCTAGCCGGCCCGAGTAGGCGTGGCAGCTACCAATTACAGTCTTTGTGCAAAATGAAACGTCACGCAACATAATTTCTAGTGCTTTCCCATTGTTGTTGTTGTTGTTGCTGGAGTAACAACAACTTAAGAAAAAAGAAGCAGAAGAAGAAGAAGAAGCAGAAGCAGAAGCAGAGACAGTCGGACATTGCACAATAAATAAACACACCAAGTCAGCAGCAGCAGCAGCAACAGCAACAACAACAACAGCAACAATTGCAGCCTGCCAGCCTGCGCTGGTCAGGCAGCGACGTCAGCTGCGACGCCGGCGCAGCGCTAAGCTTATGTAATTTAAGTTTAATTTGATTGTTGCAATGTCTTGCAGTTTCTGTTGTTGTTGTTGCTTTGGCGAAAACCAAATTATGGCACAGGCAAATGTGCGTTCATTCATGTTGCTGTTGTTGTTGTTGTTGCTGCTGCTGTTGCTGTTGCTGCTGTTGCTGTTGCTGTTAGCAGGCACAATAACGGACCAAATTGTGTGGCAGCCACTTTCAACTTTGACCGCGTTTTTCCTCTGGTTTAATTTCAGTTTTGTTTCGTTTTTGTTTTTGTTTTTTCGTCTTTAGACACAACAAAAACAAAAGACTTAGGCAACGAACTTGCGCGGCCAGAGCAATTTTTCTTATTATTACGTTTTTGTTGCTGTTGTTGTTGTTGTTGTTGTATTCGACGCAATTCAAGCTGGCACTTGATCATGAATTATGGCGTAAAAGATCTGTTGCAATTCCCGGCCGATTTCCATTTTCATTATTATAGAGCGACAAATTTTTTTGTTTTTGATGAAGCTGCGAGCAAAAGGAATGGAAAAAACAAAAGAAACAAATGTTGATAATTATGATGATGAGCATATAATGAGCTAAGATTTAGATATGCACTGGAGCATGTGAGAGAGCTTAAGAGTCAAAGCAGAAGACGATGATATATGATGGAACTCCTATAATATATGATTAGTTCTTATAGGAGATGCTTAAGCTTCAGACACTTTTGCTTATGCAGATAAACAACTATGGCAACAGGAAGTCAATGGCGGTGCTGAGTTATTGGCTCTTGTCCACTATTCCTAGTAACATATATCTAATGGAGTGCTTAGCTAGCTTAAGTATTCTGCCAGGGACGCCAAACACTTTTGATCTAGTGTTCATGAGCAGTTCGAGCCGTCTGACCCGCAGTATAATTGTGCTGCTATTATATTAACAGCTCAACTCCATCTTGAAGTACTCATAATTCGTATGCCCTGAACCCAGATCTAAGGTTTGTTTGGGGTATATTGTTTGTGGGAGAAGATGGGTAACAGGCAGAAGGAGCTGTACTCATAGTGCATATATAATTTTTATGTATACTTCCATATATCCTTCCGTACATCCATATACATCCATCCATCTATAACCTCTACAAGGAAGAGCCTTGAAAAAGCATTAGTAGTATTGGAACATTTCTTCTTTGCAGAGTTTCTGCTTCCATATATCCTTCTGTACATCCATATACATCCATCCATCTATAATCTCTATGAGGAAGAGAATCAATAATTGGAATATTTTTTCTTCGCAGAGTTTCTACTTCCATCTATCCTTCCGTACATCCATATACATCTATCCATCTATAATCTCTATGAGGAAGAGCCTTGAAAAAGCATTAGTAATTGGAATATTTCTTCTTCGCAGAGTTTCTGCTTCCATATATCCTTCCGTACATCCGCTTACATCCATCCATCTATAATCTCTATAAGGAAGAGCCTTGAAAAACCATTACTAATTGGAATATTTCTTCTTCGCAGAGTCTCTAGTCGGGCAGTCCCGGCTGAATCACTTTACGAGTTTCCTCTCTAATTCAGTTTGCTTACTCATAGAGATCTGCAGGTCAAGCCGCTGCCGCTGCTGTTGTTTGGCCCTGTTTTCACAACATAATCGGCTGTTTATTAGTGTTTCATTTCGCTTCTGTGATGCATACGATAATCACGTGGAGGGCAACTGTGTGTGGAGTGCGAACCAGTTTCTGCACACTACATTCGGCGGCGGGTTCGGCTCGATTATGAAAGCGAACACTTGATGGATGCCATATTTGATTACACGCACATAATATTTGCACTTGACTTGCAATTCGGGGCCTGGCCAGATGATCATAGTGAGCGCCATGAGTTGTGCTCTAATGCTCATGGCATACGGCGTTAATCGGTCATCGGTAATCGGTTTTCGTAATCGTAATTACGAGCGCTTATCGACCTTCAGGCTTAATGCCGCGTGCGATCTTGGCTAGACTTTAGCTTTAGTTAATCAAACGATTTCTATGTCGCGCTCGTTGCACTCGAAGGTTCCTTCAGACCGATATACACACATCTATATATATACATATATATATAGTGTACATGTGTATATCGTTCGTGCCCATGGCAAGTGCAAGTGCATTCGTTTCGCTTTTTGGCCTGGCCCCATTTGCGGCTTGACACTGAGGCGCGCCGCGCCGGGCCAGACCTGGTAAAAGTCTTGTCCGAAAGCGATGCGTCGCTTCCGTTAGGTAAAAGCCCATTGGCACGTGCCTCCAATTGAAACAGTCGAAATTGGCATCGCTTATGAAATTGGCCAACAGCCACAATTTGCATGCGCCCTCTATTTGGGGTTATTGACCATAATCGCGTTTGGGCCATTTGATAATTACGCAGCAGGCAGCAGGCAGCAATCAGAGCTGATATAACTGCGCAAATGGCCAACGAAAAAGGCCAGCTCAAATGGCCAGATCGATGGCTCGATGGATCGACTAGGCTATATCAGAGACATAAACGATTTATTGCTTTTCCTATTGTCAATTACAAATTATTGAACGCAAGTGCGTCATACGCGGTGCGAGTGAAAGCTATGAGAGCCGCACTGGAATGTATGCACATATTACACATATGTAGGTATTATAATACGCTTATATGCAGGAACTATTATGGACTTGAGCTTGCCTAACCTTGAAGTGCTTACATGTCGAATTTCGCACGGCTCACTGTTATAATGCCCGAGTTCAATGAGGTTGTGTAGGAGAAGAGATTGCGGGAATGACAGAAATATATCACATTAAGTTTGACTTGGCCCTAGAGCGCTGATCCAACAAATTTCATAGGTCTAGCTCGGACAAGTCCCGAGTTCCATGAGGTTATATAAGAGAAGATAGAGGAGAAAGCAAGAGAGAGAGCGAGAAATCCACGATATTGCTTCAGGAGCTCTTTAATATATAGTCCATTCTTTATAGCTCTCCTGTAGAAAGAATCTGACCAAAATATATACCTATCGATGTTGTGTAAGAAGTGAGAAAAACCCATACGATTTTCCCACAATAATAAGCTAATTGATCAATTCATTAGAGTGAATGAATCGATTCAGCATTTGCTGTAATTAGGCGATAGACGTCTTCAGTTCAGCTAATGTGCGCTGTTCGATCTATAGAGAATATATAGAGATCTATGCATATAGTATATACAGATCGATAATTGAATTGTAATTTTCAGAATGACATTTGACTGCAGTCTCATCAAGACTTTGTTTGGCTAATTATTCTGTGGAATGCCATTAGCAGTGTTAATAGTGTTATTAATGGCACTGCAGCTGCAGCCCTGAGCCCTGAGCTCTCTCTCTCTCTCTCTGTCTCTCTCTCTCCCTCTTCCTCTAACTCCCTCTATATATTGCATCTGCTACGCTTATTACGCAAAGCCTTCAGATCATGCAGACCTGTGCCGTGAGGCGCAGCCTCCATTGGGGGGGCGTGGCGGGGCCAGGTAAAATACCAGTTAGTCATATACCAAAAACGGGTCGACACTGGCAATGGCTAAAGATGAAATTGATGCTGCTGTTGCTGCTGTTGCTGTTGCTGCTGTTGCTGCTGCTGTTGCTGTTGCTGTTGTTGCTGTTGTTGCTGAAGATGCAGCTGACCTTGTGCTGAATCTGCGCCAGATGCGAGCGCCGAAAAAGACTTATGTGAAACGGAATTATAAACGAAAACCAAACAGAAAACAAATCAAAAGCAAAGACACTCTCCCTCTCCCTCTCTCTCTCTCTCTCTCTCTCTCTCTCTCTCACTCTCTCTTTCGCACACCTCTTTTGTGTCTGTCGCTTGCGAATTGGAGCACGAATTTGCTGTCAATGTTCGCGGCGAAAGCGCCAGCGGCATTTGTTGCTCCGAGTGCTCATCATATTGCTGTTGTTGCTGCTGCTGCTGTCGTTGACAGCGTGTGTCAATTGTCTAAGATTTGGCAATGTCAGCGTGGGCGACAAAACAGCAACATATTGCTCTTGAACCCCAGCAGCAATAGCCAAAATTGTGACAACAGCAACAATAGATAATCGCGTGTGTTGCTGGTGGGCGAAACAGCAGCAACATATTGCTCTTGAACTCTGACAACAACAGCTGTATAATGGCCAATGTTGCTGGTGAGCAACGCAGCAGCAACAGCCTTGGCGGCAACAGCAGCAGCAGCAGCAACAGTAATTCTTCTACTAGCAATAGCAGCAATAGCAACAACAATATCGGCAGCTGTTGCTTCTGCATAGCACAGCAACAACATGTTGCTCTAAAGCCTTGGTAGCAACAACAGCAACAATTCTTTAGCTAGAAACGACAGCAACAACATATATCTATCAAGCGCCTTGGTAGCAACAACAGCAACAATTCTTTAGCTAGAAACGACAGCAACAACATATATCTATCAAGAGCCAACAACAGCAACATATGACTCTTAGACCGCAACAGCAACAGTAGCAACATGGGCTTACTTGTTGCCCAAGACAGCAGCAACAGCAGCAGCAGCAACATTTTGCTCTTGAACCATAGCAACAGCAACACCGACAACAACAACAACAACAACTTGTGCCCAACATTGACATTGAAACTGACGGTGCGTTGTCTCAGTTTCACGACCTGAATAACAAATGCAGTGCGGCGCGGCGGCAACTGTTGCTCTTGTGCGTTAAATTGTAATAGGGAAGTTGGGCGCAGATTTGTCAGCTGCAGCCAGCCGCGAAGACGTTGTCATATCAAGGCTTAGACGATCTTTCGAGGCGTGGCCAAGCGTTAAATTGGCCCAAACAGGCAAACAAAAAAAAAAAGACTTTGATGTGACTCAATTAGGCAACTCAACAGCAGCAGCAACAGCAACAGCAGCAGCAACACTCATGAGTTTTTTCAGGCATTGAATTGCTAAGTACAGATCATAAAACTGATTAGCTGTTGCCACGTAACTCAAGATCATCCAAAGCCTTTCGAATCAACTCTTTTTTTATAGGACTTCAGCATAGAGCTGAAATTGTTGTTAATCATAATCAAACTTTTACTACAACATGAGCTAGGCTAGGGTGAAGCCAAGGCTTGGCCTTGATTCAGGCAATCAAGTGGGGCCAGGAAGCTGAACTTGAAGAGATGAGGAGGAGAGTGTCTGGTATAGAAGTAAATACTTTGTGTTTGATGGGGCTATATTTGGGCATGGAATTGTTGAGGGATTTAGATTTGTCTAGAATTAAGCAGCCTTAAGATATGTACAAAAGTTTGGAGTACTCAACAGGCCTATCGATTAAAATTACATCGATAGTCAACTGACAGCTTATGGCTATCGATAAAATGTCATGAATGGTCAACAGAATCAATTCATATGTAATATGAATATGCTATACATTTAGTCTATCAGTTCTCTGATTCCTCATTACGACGAATTCGTACATCTTTCATCTCTAATTCGCTTCACCTCGCCGCTCTCTTTGAACTGTGAAACAATCTGACCCTTGGCACTTCACAAATTGAAACTGAAACTTAATGATTATAAGAGTATTCCCGGTGTAGTAAAAGTATTTTGTAAACATCACTTAAAGGTTAGAAAAAAACACACCAAACATCCATTTAATAGCCATGCGTTTCAGACAGTTGCCTAATAGAGCTCAAAGTCCATGCTAAAGATGCCTTTTGCGTGTTCTTAGATAGTTTCGCCCGGCCCAAGCGCAGTTGTCATTACATAAATCGCCTCGGCGATTAACTAGAGCAGCCATAGGAATTGCGTGAAATACCTTGAAATGGCAAATTACTGTGAATCAGGCATGGACCCAGGCCTCAGCGATCTCTTAACTGCCAATACATCATTAAAGTACTTTACGATGGCGCATAGAATCGAGTCAACAGCGAGACAAATTCATGTTTATGGAGTACCTGAGATCACAGCTGTATAAAATATGAGCAGATCATAAGTATAGCTGGTAGATATGGTATAGATCATTAAGCTGTCATAGAGCACATTATCGAGAATAACTAGATGAATCAAAGTATAGAAGAAGCTCATAGAGCTCTATATAGATGGATTTGAATTCAAGTTTCAAGATCAATGATCTTAACTTCAATTGACTATGAAAATCAGAGAGTGATACCATTGTAGAAAAGCATCTCTAATCTGAGATGAGAGAGAACATCAGTAATCAAATAAAAGTTTGATATATATCTATATGACATAATTGGATATGTGTGGGATAATGAATAATGAAGAATGAATTTCGTATAGTCAGTAGCCTAGATAGATTCTGATTTAACTCAAACACTCTTTATATATACATTTATAATTGCCACAGAGATAGAGAGAGAATCGACAATCAATTGCTTTGATCATTATTAAAGTATTCCTAGCAAGATCAACCAGCTCCAGCTGCATAAATTGCATAAATTATTTGCAAAACTATTTCAAGTTCATTGCGACTTGAAACTATCTAAAACTCAATGCAGATGATGTTCGTATTAATACAGAATCAATTTAGAAACTGAAACTGAAGAGAATTTGGAATTTTGGTCAGCTGAATTGTGGTTAACTTTGGTCAGTTTTTTAACCAAATAAGAATGCTTGCCTCTTGACCTCAATACTGTGCAGAAGATAAAAGAAAATTTTGCATATGTTACCATCATATATGATCGTATATCATATGCTAATACCAATACTTGGCATTACTGTGAACGTCCATTCATAGAAGCCCTAACATTAACCTTAACTATCTAAGAACTTTCAACTCTAAAGACACTTCTTACATTCTCAGTCTTCTACACAAATATTGGATAGTTATCTTCCCTCACTTCTCTTAGACGTTCTCTTATTGATTTATACAAATTTCGCAGAATCTGCCGGCTAATTGTAGACTCAATTGATTTTCGATTGGGTATTTTTAGCCAACGATTGTTTGAATATTTATTTGGGCTCTCAAGAAAAGGATTGTTGTCCGTTCTCTTTCTCACACCTCTATTGACATGGCGCGCGAGAGTTCTGTTAGGTTTCTTCTTCTTAGGGTTCAACTGTCGAATGATTGGGAATTTGTTTGGCTTGGGATCTTGTTGGGGATTTTGTTAGCATAAATTGTTGACGATGTATAAACAGAATGTCGTGAGTGTTTACATATGTATATGTGTGTGTGTGTGTCTGTGTGTGGGAGGGTGTGTGCGGGCGCCCAACGTAGTAGACAAAACACACGTAAAGCCCATTAAACAATTTCAAGACAACTCAACAATAATTTTTTTGTTACTTTTGGGCTATATATAAAGAAAAATTTGCAAGCACCGACTGCTCAATGCTCGTTTAATGGAGTATTTATTTTGTTGTTTATCATTATATAAGTTAAGCTCTCCCACACTAGAGCACTAGTGATTGGAGACGCTGTGTTGGG